>APFE030581090.1:140084-157493 GCA_000404065.3 Pinus taeda
AAAACATAAACATAAAAATAAAACATGTTAGTAAAAAAAAAAAACCATGACAAAAGAAAAGAAGCATAAAACATAAAACATGTTAGTAATAAAATATAAAAATAAAAATAAAAAGATGACAAAAAAATCAAATACAAAAAATATATATATAAAAGGGAAAAAAACAAAAACCTATAAAAATGTAAAAAAAAACTAAATTAACTCACTAAAAAAAAATTGTTTCATGCAAGTGATCCATTGTGATTTGAAACAAAACAGTGTGCTTTTGGGTGAAGATATGACAACATATTTGATAGACTTTGGCATTGCTACCATATGTTTTGCAGACTCTGAGGATTTAGCTCTTACATCCACACATGCACTTAAGGGATATGTTGGCTACATTCCTCCAGGTATCATTTGAGATAGATATCATGTTAGGGAATACCATGTGTTTTCTATTTTTATAAAAAAAAATTGAATCATAAACATATTGATGATGATGTTTGAATGCAGAATATGGATTGGGTGGATGTGACACAACAAAAGGTGATGTTTATAGCTATGGAATACTGCTATTGGACATGCTCAGTAGAAAAAAACCCACCCACAACATGTTCGTGGAAGAAATGAACCTGCAAAAATGGGTGAGTAGCTTTTCTCCAAATCAAGTTGGAGAAGTGGTGGATAAGAGTCTATTGTGGAAGACTAGTATTATCACTAAAGAAGATAAGGAACTCAATTGTCTTACTCACCTTGTAAACGTTGGTTTGCTCTGCACAAAAGAATCCCCTGAAGGACGACCTACTATGATCAACATAGTGGGTATACTGCAAAACATTAGAGACACATTTTTTGGAGTTGCAGGGATTCCAAAATTACAGTCAAATATAACACATTTGCTAGATAGTACAAATATTGTTTGTAACAACATTTATGAAGGCCAAAGTTATTCTACATTCTAATACGTTGTAAGGGAGCAATGCTTGTATAAATAAGTCATAAAATAATTTGAGTATGTTGTCATTTGATCCATGTAGTTTGGGTCTCATTTTGTTCTCCTTCTCTAGGTGGTCTATTTATTTAGTCTTATTCCCTTCTCCTTTCTATTAATGTTCATTGTTGGCTACATTTGAGTGTAAGAAATAAAGTTATATATGCCATGAAAAACTTCTTGGAAATGTTTCTATAACTATGAAATTCCTTAACTTAGTAAAAAATTATGCATTTTATATTTTATTTGTGTTATTCATGCCATATAAACATACCAAGATATTTTGTATTTGTTTTAAAAGATTAAAGAGAAAGTCAATGATTTTGTTTCCATAGTCACTCATTAAGTTATTAGATCAAATAAAGAGCAAGAAAATGTTTGGAAAATGATGTTTTCTGTATTCTTGATAATCAACATGTTCTTCTTTTACATTGACACTTTAAAGATAAAATTGTAGACTCAAGATCAACTAATGCACGACACAACTACCTTCTTCTCAAATTTGTTAATAATTATGTTGGGTAGCTAAATTTTATACATCTATAAAAAAAAAAATTGGATTGACATCTTAATTAAAAAAAAAAAAGAGTAAAATTGAAAAATTGAATAGCACAATTATCATTATGAGTTGAAGATTTAAATATTAATTGCAATTTTAAGATTTAAAATTTACTATCATATGATTTTAATTATTTACACAAAACAATTTTTATTCATGTTATTTGTTGAGGACTTAAAAAAAAATCTATTAAAAATAAATAATGTTACAAAGAAAAGGGAAGAGTTTAGAGCCTAACTAAGAAGATTTTTTTCAAAACAATCTAAACAATGAAACTAAGCCTAACCAAACAATGAAACTAAGCCTAACCACCAGATGGGTGCTCTTTAAAAAACATACATTTAGGCCTTTGTTAAAAAAAAATTTGCAACTACTGATTACAAAATAAGTACAACATAAAAACAAAGTGAAAGAGCGAGACTAACATAGAAATATAGTGAAAGAGAAAGTATGAATCCCAACATGAAATAACAAAGAAAAAATACCACTTTTTGTTTCCTAATAACCTTACTATAGCTCTACCAGATTCTCCTCTCCGCCACCTTCCTAGGTGTCGATGAAAAAAAACCATTTGGCATATAAAAGTTGGTCTTCTTATGTCGTTTGATTATGGTTCGTTAGATTGAGGGGATTTCTTTCGACACATTGCAATATATTCCTTATTATGCCAAAGAAATTTTATAAGATGGTGGAATTTTGCATCAATTCCACTAGTTTAACCAAGATTTTTCAAAAAAGTCCCATTTTATTGACAAAGGACCTCATTAATCATGTATTCTTTTATTATTTGTAATTTTTTCCAAGATGCCTAACCACTTTATAGTTTACTCAAAGTGTACTTATGTATAGTTTGTGATAAAACTAGAGATATATTTGCAAAATTTTGCATTTAGGGTACTATGTCTAAACCTTTACCTCTATATCTCTGAGTTGCATTTCTAATAGCATATCTTTTGGTCGTGAATTGTGGAGAAGTTTTTTGAACTTGTTTGTTGTGGCGTTTTGGTTTCTTCTCCTCATTCCCTCTTTCATTATCAAGATTCCAATGGACAACTAGCAAATTCAACATATTTTGAAATTGTTGGCAATCTCTGGGTTTCTATTTTAGTCTTAAAATTAAGCCTATCATTGTGCTAACTTGATAGACCTTGAAATTAAGCCTATCATTGTGCTATCCTGATAGACCTTGAGGAGGAAAATTTTCATAAATACAAAAGTGTGGTAATTTTGTTAATGTCAGTGAAGTACAATATTTAACACAAAAATGTGGTATTCTATTATCTTATTCCACGATATTTTAAAATTTAAATTTATTAAATCCTTCTTAGTAAATAATTGATTTGTATGCTTAATATATAAATAACATATAAACTCTAACCATTTTGTTTGTGGAAGAGAAGATGAAGATCTATTTCATCTGTTTTCTAGTGCCTTATGAAGATCATTTTATTATTCTTGAATTTCATTTTGTATCGCATGGCAGTGTTTTTGTTATTTTTTCTCATTCTCATTTTTTTTTTTGTTTGTTTATGTATTATGATAATATTTTTATTGTTCCCTTATCTTGTTTTATTCTCCTCATGAGTCCTTTTGTATTTTACACATTTCAATTATACAATCATTGGAATCCTCATCTCAACCGTGCTTTTGGTTAAGAGACATTTATTTATGCAATCATCACATATTCTAGTCCCTCAATTTTTTTTATGGTGTAATCACTATAGGTCACGTACCTTCATCCATTTGATTTCCATTTTTGCCACTATGTACTCTGCAATGTTTCTATGGTTGGATAGTTAGGAACTCCTTGGTGTAGGTAGGCTTTCTATTTGGGTTCATACTTTTTTTAACTCTACTTCTGTTTTTTAACTCTACTTCTATTTTTTTTTCCAACATTGAGAGTTCTAATTTATTTATTACAAATGTTCACTTGAATTGGTCAATATCTTAAAGACTTAAATTTAATAAGTTAACTTGAAAAACAAATCGCATGTTGGTCAATCCATTATTATGAAACAACAAAAATGATGTGGATGTTGACTTGTACAATATCCTAGGCTTTGTTGAGTATTATTAATTTTTAAAAACCATTTAAGGTTTGTGTAGAGAATTTTGTCTTTTAAGAAGCAAATTTGGTATGAAAATCTTAAAATTCAATTTTTTCTTCTAATTATTAATTATTTTTTTTCTCGAAATTTTCTCTACGTTAATATATAGTTAATTTAAATTTCCATAATTATAAACAAAAAGTTTCTCCTTTACAAGTAGGCTTTAGTTTTTATTGATCTAGACGGTGCTCAACAAATAGATTCCCCAAAAGATACTTACTTTCATCTTCACTGGGTTTGACCACAATTATACATACCTTCGTTGGGCTTGACCACAATTATACAAAGATCTTATATAAAAATATTGTGAGATGTAGCTCATGATCAATATCGAAGTTTGTTGGTTACATGAGTTTTTCTTGTAGATGCTTAAAATTTGTTTTCATTTTATATATGATGAAATTCGCCATCTATTCACATAAAACAAATAAAAAAAATTATACATATATCATCACTCTTTCCCCTTTTGTATATATGCATGAAGTTCTTTTTGTAGATGGATGAAATTTGTTTTTATTCATTATGATGAAATTGATATACTATTTACATAATACTTTTTTCTCTACATATATCACTCATTCTCCCTGCTTTAATGAGAATGCATGTTTTAGCTTTCCCTTTTTGGGAATTTTTGATGTGATAATTAATAATATACTACACAAGACATTTGTTTTTATTGATGTTGATATGTGAAAGGTAGATATTAAAATAACATGTTTTTAAATAGAAGATTCAAAATTCAAAATTTAAGATTTAAATTTTAAAGTTGCTATGATCCTTGCACTTTAGAAATGATAAGAAACCAATAGTTCACTCTTGTTTGAGGGAAAACCTCCTTTTACAATGAGTATAATGTACAAGACAAAATTTGATGATCCTAAGACTAGGTATCCTTAGAGTATATATAGGAGACAAAGTATACAATTATAATAAAATGAGAGCATGAGGGGTTCTAGCTTGAAAAAACAATATAACAATAAAAATGTAATCACTCGATATCTAGGAATTAATAAGAGATTTTTGGGTTAATGTAGAGCTTATATAGGGATTAACATATCTCTCCCATTCAAAAGGTATTTTCCTCAACACTTGATTATATGTGGGTGTTTTTGCATGAGCAACTTATCTTCCCATGTCGCTTCTTCTATTGGTAGGTTCTTCCATTTGATGAGGTACTTAGTAATTGCTCTATTTCTTAGTTTCTCAGTCCTTGTTTCCAATTTTTTTTCTAGTTCTAGTATTGTTTCCCTTTCTCCATTAATCTTCGATAGAATAATTTGGATTGCGATCTTGTCAATGATTAGCTTCTTATCGATGGGGGCGAAATGAACGACCAATGGTTGGGGGATCTCCTTGGTATGAAGTCCCAATTAGACATCACATTGTTTGGGATAGGAGTCTCATATGGTATGTGGACCTAACTGCCACCATGTTTATGTGCTTTCTCTTGGGTATTGAGTGAAGAGATGTGAATGTGAAGGCAAGTGTGAATATGAAACAACTCATAGATGGTAAACTTGAAACACACAATGTATGAATATAACGATATAGCAATAAGACGAAGTACATCTCAAGAGGAGTTAGTTAAAATCATCCAAGACATACAAGAGTAAAGAAAACACTGGAAACTAATTGCAAAGTAGTTCACAACTAATAACTAGTGTAATGCATGGAATGAAAACACAGTGATCCATTAGAAGGTATGTGAGTCATAAGCCACAAATTAGTTCATAAACATATAACTCGTGTGAAAACAAACATGCACACATAATACAAGTATAGGATAGCCTTACAACTACCATGAAATTGCACGAGAATCCTGCGAAGAGTAGAGAGTTTCTCATTGATAATGTTGAAATTTCAAATATATGTACCACAAGTCCATCAAGATCCAATAGTTGAAGGCAAGTTGCTCATACCAATTCCAAATAATTCCCTAGCCTCACTAGAGCTCAACCTTCAAAATACTAAGAGTAATAGTGTTAAGAGCTAGCTAAGTGCTAACAACCACCTAAATGTTAAAAGTCCCTTAAGTGTTAAAAGGCCTTTGGAGGGTATATTTATACAAACGGGTAGGTGACTCTTTTCCTTCCCTGTGAATTTCATCTACCTCGTGAATTTTCATATTCTTCTTGACTCCTACATCACTCTTGGTATTTTCCTATTTTCATAATTATGACAAAATAATATTTACAATACGACAAAAGAGATACAATGGGTCAAATTTTATGACTTTATTCATGAATGGTGAATGAGATTAGCAGTTGTTCTTTCTTCTCCCTTGCCACGCGTTCATGTCATCAAGGGAGATACTTTTGGTCACCACTTGCTATTATTGTATGAAGGATGTTCATCTATTTTGGCATTTCAATATATTCGTGATAACCTTCTATAACAAAAGACTATTGCATTGTTTCATCAACTATTTAAGCTTATTCAATAGGTTGAACTTTTCCTCGTAGAACTGTCATTGGTTAAATAACTATTGGTAGAATTTGAATGTATTTTCCCTACTGGATATGCATTTATGAGGTCTAGAGTGATGTATTCACAAATGGAAATAGGTATGAGTCCCTCGTCATTGTAGAATCCCACACAACGAAGGTGAAAACAAATGTGGAATATCATTCACTAGATCCCTTTATGAACTACACCACATTATGGGAATTTTGAGGCCTAAAGTTGGGCTTCCTAAGGAAAATAATAAAATAATAGTTATGACTTTTTAGAGAAAAAAGAAAGGAAACTACTTTTTTAATTGTACTTTTGGCATATCTCCTTATAGGTTTACTCAAATTTCAAGTGTAGACACCGATTGGATCTACATCAAATGAGTACCCACTCTGCATACTTCTGGTAAGACCCACACTGAAAATTGAAGATACATTAAACAAATGTGTTCAACACACTTGAATGGTTACCCGTTGGAAGTGGAAAACAAGATTTTTTTAATGTATCTTCATTCTTTTTTTCGATGTAGGTGTTCTCAGAAGTATGCAAATTGGGTACTCATTGGATGTGGAATTTAGTTCCAAATCCAACAGGTGCCTACACTTTAAATTTGAGTAAACCTATAAGGAGATAAGTTTAATATACAATTGAAAATTGTAATTTTATTCTTTTCCCTCCAAACTATTTACCCTTGGGGATGGCATCATCATCTGGAATCCTATTGGTTCTCTTAACATTAATTTCGTTAGTATGTTTTTCATTTTGAGACCCATTTTTCCTCCAAATTTCCCTAATGACATTGCAAATTTAGTATAATATGTTTTGCACTTTAGTGGAAGCTCTTTAATATCCCTTAACAAGTTTGTAATGATCATAGTACAAACAAACTCAAAGTGGTATTCCTCATTATCCTCAATTACATTATATTTATGAACAACTCATCTGATGTACAATGCCACAATGATGTACTTTGTTGGTAAACCATCTAGGGTTGTTGTAGCTTTCTACATCTACCTCTAAGTCACAAAAGATGTGATTGAGGGTTTAGTTGTAGGTATGAATGTTGTAGGCATAATTCAATGTGGTGTTTAAACACTGAAAAAGTTCCAAATCCTTTGTCACTATTGTATATAATCATTGATCAGGTATGGGACTTATTTCAATATTATTGGAAATTATGTCATAGGAATGATACCTTTCTTCTTGTTCTCATGACGTTGAAACATATTTCAAAGTGCATATATAGTGGTGATGAGAATGTTGACTTGAACAGATCTAGAAATGTGAATGACTTCATCGTTATGCATTTAAATCTCTATTGTGATATTTGAATATGAAAACATCACGTTGAAAAGAATGCCTCAAAATGGAGACACATTTTGAGGGTTAATAGGGCCCATGATTTGTTGGATGACTTGTGAATTGTGTATTTCTAAGGATGTGACTTCATTTATAGTGATGATATCCCTTTTATTCCTATACCTTAGTATGCTTCTCTCATTTTCTCTTCGACTTAACGAGTTAGGATGGTAAAATTCTCTTGCTCAACTTATGCCACCAATTTAGCCACCAAAACTCATTATAACATCACTAGAAGGAATTCCTAGCCTTACTTCTATGTGCCTTGTCTCTCTTTTCAGGATTTCGAGTAGCCATATCACACCAAGTGCATCTAGATAATTCATGTAATTCCGAAAATTGACTTCCTCACATGCTTTGGATGTTAGCTCCCCAATAAGATCTAGATTCTTCAACCTCAAGTGCTTATGCATAAATTTAGTTGCACGAAATATCTTGGCACAAACCTTGGCTCCACAACCATATTTCCATCCATATTCATCATCTCATCTTCCTTACATAAGGACCTAAGGCTTCAATATTTACAACCTCTAATTTATCTTTTGTTGCCATGATCTCTACTGGGTATTGACCCCGCACCCTAGCTTTCTAGATACAATACAATTCCTTCTCCCATTCAACTATAGTTGTGGCTTGATCATCATCATTGTTCTTTCTTTATTCTCTCAAACGATACAAACCCTTGGGAGGTTCTTTCAACTTAGTCATTTTGTAGTAATCAAATCCATGAACTCGCTGTTAGAGCCTAGATTTAACTCAGGCTGAAAAGGTAAGCTTCTAGGTCCACATCAAACCACGCTCAGCCTTGTAGCTAGCCCTACGAGGATAGGAGAGGGCTCTCTCCGAGTCAATCTTATAAAAAGATAATCGATGGGGCTTGATATGACTGATTTAACAACTGATCTTAGGCTAGGTATGAAGTGCAAGGAATTGATTTGATTTTTGGGGGTTTTTTGTTGGAAAAAGGGAAAGGAAAATTTGGGTCCGGGGATGAGGCCAAATTTTTGCAGAGTTCTGGTTGGGGCAAGGTAGGCAGTAGTTTTAATGCTTTAGATTAAATGAATGGATGGATCAGACTGGTGAGGAGCCAAGGAGGGAAAGAGAGTCTCAAGAGTCCTCCTCAAACAGATGAAAACATTGAAAATTAAACAAATTTCAAGGCAGAGCACAGCAGTCCAGTGAATTCTACCTTAATCACTCATTTGTTTAATTGCAGAAGCAAAGAGAAGGGAAAATGATACACATAAACATCAATGAACTTACAATTACATAGAGAAAAACACCATCAAAACACAGAGCCACATGGATCCCAACAAATGTTGCAAAACCCTGTTCTTTCCTTAGCCAAAAATGCAGAGATAGAATGTACAATGATGTGCCAAGCAATCCCAAGTGTCCAACCATGAAAATGACTGATGAATTACATGATATAGACAATCCTAACCCATTCCCATGCCTCTAGGGGTCGATCTCATCATTCTAGGAGCTGATCCAACTGATCCTAAGCTGAGAATTGGAATCTAGGCATCATAACAACTTGCCTCTAGAAACAAGGAAACTGATTCATTCAGTTTCAAACAACCTCTAAACTGATGAATATACTTATACAAGTAAAAATCCAACATATTTACATCATGATCCATCAATATTTATCAAATTACATCATATATTCGCCATTAGGAAATTTAAAAAGTCAAACTAAGAAAAACTGGGCGAAAAACAGTGGAAAACTGAGTCAAACTGGCAATTTTTTCTGTATGCGCCGCATGTGATTCTCTATGCGTCGCGCCACGTTGGAGCTGAATTTGGGGCCCTTCCCGGAGTCCAAATTGAGCTCATGATAGCTCGTTGGAAAGCCTTGCCTGTCTACGTTCCAACCCAAATGGAATTTCTAGATTTGGATGTCAGTTTCCCCTCCACAACTTCAATCTCCCAACACTACTTCCTGTGTGTCAAAATATGGGCAGTGAGGTCATTTTTTGAGTGTTTTTGACCTCTTTGAGGGCCCAAAACCTGCCAAAATTTATTGGCCATCAACAAGCAACCATAATTTTTCATGCGAAATCCAGAAATGCAAAGTTTTTGTAATTTGGAGCTCCGTAGCAAAAGCGAGTGCCACATGGCGCAGCGCATAGGGAGGAAAACCGTGTTTTTTAGTGCAAAAATTTTTCAAAATGCAACAATTGCTCCAAATTTATTGAAATTTGGACTGAGGGTCCCTCATCAAGTACCATGCTCAGCCAAAAAGGCTTTAGCCAAGATTCAGATTCTATCCTCCCTTTTTCGACGTTTTAGTGTCCTCCTGGTGCATGCAGTTTCAGTGGTGGAAATCACTGTCTTGTTCATATGATATGTCGGTGTCCATCTCCATGGTGCTGCAAGGTGTCTGTCAAGTGTATGTTTGGTTTGTTGAAAATGAGAAATGAGAACTTGGTGTCTTTATCTCCAATGTCCAACTATGTGCCAAATGTGTGCCAAAGGGAAAAGACTGTGGGAGAAATAGGACAACGGGAACAAAGGACTGTAACCAAGTGAAATTTGCCCTTTTAAAACTTCTGATTTGTCAAATGTGGAGACAATGGGACAGTCACTTGATTGTTTGGGGTTTAGGTATTTTACAAATGAGATGGGGAATTAGGGAATGACTTAGGTGTTTTGTATATGAACTAGGGTTTGGGATTTTGGGAAATAGGAATTGGGGGTATGGGATTAGTGAATTTAGGGAGTATGATTTTGGAGAATAGGGAAAACAAGGGAAATATGGAATAAGGAAGTGATGAGATGAGGAGACGTTTGGAGGCAAACAGTCAATATAAAACCCTAATAGCAATATCCTTTGCAAAAGATGAAACAATGAAAGTACATGGATTTTACATATGCACATAAATGTGCTCTCATCAATACATGCCAAAAACATGAAATTTCATGAGCACATGGCAACCATGAGCATCAACATATGCTCCATGTGGCAACAACAAATAAAAATGTAATACATGGCATATCCATCAAGTGCAAGGCCTCCACGACCGATGACATAAGCTCTCAAAATGTAGCAGCAACAAATAGAGGTACTAACATCATCTTATGTTAGTACATGGCCACTCAACACCTTGGCCATCTGCATCCCCTCAATGAACATCCTACAGTAAAGTCATAATAACCTAGCATCCATCATGCTCCATATGTGCATCATCATCAAAATCAATTGGTAGTAGCAATATGTCATAATAGGGTTTGCTTCCCTTTGAACACTCACCATGCCACAAGCACCATCAAACAAACACCAAAATGGGATAAAAACAATGATGGAGGCTCTACCTACTTGTCACAAGACCGATCCATGCGTTTTTGGGCGATTTGATGAAGTTTTTGAGAAACTTGGGCTTGGCATCTCTATGCGTCGTGACTCAAGCCCAATGCGCCGCGCCTTCCCTATGCGTTGTGCCAGTGTATTTTTTCACTGAGAAATGCAGCCCAATGCACCGCGCCTTCCCTATGCGCCATGCCAGTTGCCCAATGCGCCGCGCCACCACCCAATGCGTAGCACTTTTTCCAGGACACTTTTGGAGGCCTTCCCAGTGTCCATATTAGGCGCGGGATAGTTCGTTGGAAAGGTCTTTCAGTCTAATTTCCATCCAGACTAGAATTTTTAAATTTGGAGTTTATTTGCTCTATCAAAAATCAAATCTCCCAAGACTGGTCAAAATGTGCCAAATGAGGCTACCTCAAGGAAGAGTGCTGTTGCAGTCAACTTTTGAAGGTGTTCCTCAACTCCAAATTGAGCTCATGATAGCTCATTGGAAATATATTTGTATCTAGTTATCGTTTTATTCATCAAGAAATTCATTTGGCCAACCACGCTATGAGAAATCGTGATTTTCCCAAGGTCACTTCAGAGGTGCATCAATTCTCCTGAGGCAACTGTATTTTTGACATTTCTCTAAAACCATGACACCTGTGTAAAAAGTGAAGGAGGTTTTTCTTCCTTGGCCTATTTCAGACACAAACCTCTCTCAGGTTTCCTAAATGCATCTTTTCTTTCTCAGAAACATCATTGGAGTAAAACCTATCCCGATGTGTGGAACAGGGGATTTGTCGAAATGAAGCGACACGAAGGGGATAGGAGGCTTATAAATTCTTGAGGAAATTTTGAGAAGTAAGGAGGGATGTTAGGAAATAGGGAAAAGTGGAATTTCAAAGATTGAGTGAGGGGAAGGGGTCCAAAAAGGCAAAACACGGGCCTAGCCTAGGAAATTGCCAAGTTGTAGCAAGAAACTAGGGTTTGTGTGAAAATGAGGAATTTGGGGGATCTCAGTGATGTGAAGTGTTTAATAAGGTAAATTAAGGATAGGGGAAGGTGTATGAACATCAGGATACAAGTTTTGCTGATGATTTGACCATCTAAGAGAAATTACCTTCAAAACCCTTAGGAGAGGGAAATGGACCTTACCTAGGCACAACTAAGGCATGAACAAGGTGTAAAATGACCCATTGGAACTTGACATGATGATGAAAACCCTCTGAATGGTGACATGGACCGACATTTGGACAACTTTGAAAGGAGTTAAAGCAAACCCTAGACCTAATACCTAGTGACCAAATGTTGCTTGAAGACTCACTGAAATGACAAAATTTGACCTTGACACCTTAAAATAACTTTGTAAGAGCATGTTTGATCACTGGAGGAAGGCTGCAAAGACTAACACTAACATTGGCTCCAATGGGGATGGTAGCTCCTTGGAGGTGCCAAGAACGATAGATCTTTGGGAGAGCAGACTAGTGCCTTGTCCATTGGGCAATGGAGTCAAAAAATCAAGCTGAAATGCATGACTGAAAAATGATGACGATGACTTGACGACATAAATTGACTCTCACTCAACTAAAAACTGACTCGATACTTAAACACAACCGACAAACTGGAAATGCTGCTCAAAGTAGAGCTTATTCATCAAAACCTACTCTAACAGTTTCATTCATCACCTGATCAAGTGAAATGAAACAACCAATGCAACCAAGTAAGTATTCTGACTGCTGTTTGAATTCTCCACAAGTGCTTGCTTATGAAAAACAAGAGACAACTACTGAAAGGCAACTCCCATGAAAACTTGTGGACAGATCCATTAAATACTATGGATTCTCTATCCACCTCCAAAAGAACTACATAAGGATCTCAAAATTCATGCACACTGGGACTTAGCTCATCCAATGGATTACTTCTCTTCTCTTCATACCATAAATGCAAACTTTGATCTGAGCTTTATGATGAGACTCCTGCTGAAAATGACAAAGAAACCGGCTGCCAGATCAAGTTTGTATCAATACTTTTGTCAACCTCACATGTAATCAATGGAGAAGGACTTTGAATGCAGACATCATCCAACACATCAGCTATTGGATTCTGAAAAACTTGAAAAGACTGTTGCAATCCATTTTCTATTGGTTCCGATGAGATTCCATGATTTCCTACAGGTTGCTCATCCTTTACTGAAAAGGTACTATGCAAATTTTCCTTCAAAAACTGAAATGATTCAAAACAAAATGGTACAAAATCATCTTGTATCATTTGATCGTATGTGCCAGCTTCCAAGTCTTCATCTGCAACTTGACAATCTATGGCATTCGGGGACTGCAAATCTGAATATGAGAAGTCTTGAACAAGGTTTTCATTGCCCTCAAGATAGTCTAGATCAAAACTTGTCGACAGTTGATTTCTAATTGCATGAATGTTGTCTCTGATGAACTGAAATGAATCAAAACAAAAAGGCAAAGATCCTTCACTTACTTCAAAATTTGTTGCACTTTCCTCATCACTGTCATAGCTGATATGCATCGGTTGATCACTGTACTCGAGCTACTGAAAGTGAACTTCTTCCTCCCACAAACTAGCTACTGATTTGTCTGCAAGATTAGCTTCTGTTTGGAGAACATAATCATCATCATACTGATCAAACTGAGGTAAATCGTCAGTATAAAGCACATCAACAAGCATACATTTCATATCAATAGATCTCTCTTCTCCAAGACGATCAATAAAACAATCATTATCAGATCTATGACAACTGGGATAAGAAAGAAGATGTTTTGGATCAGCAACTTGTTCTTCTTCAATCAACGAGCCATGGGCTTGAACATCATAATCATTCCTTGTAGTGATCTTTTGCATCATCTCATCCACTGCACTTACCAAAATGTCAAGCTTTACCTCTAGAGATGTTGATTCCTCTGGATCTATGTTTTTCATCTCTTCTTCCTTCAACTTTGCCCTTCGGATCAGTAAATGAGCCTCTACATCTACTGCACTGTTTTGCATCTCTTCAAGTGTTGCAAGGTTCCTTTCTCTCAGTTTAAACTCCATTTTCGAATCAAAGGCACCTGGGTAGTGCAAGAGAGCGGATCCAGGAGGAGGTCTTATATTAACAGGCATTGAATAATAAACTTAGTTAAATCTGGCAGAAAATTGTTGTACTGTCTCCCCTGGCAATCTTTTCAGCTGGTTATATTCTTCTATAATCAAGAAATGGTTTTTTTTGATCACCCACCTGTCGAGGAAAACTTTGACGAACTGCTGTAAATCTGAGATGCTTGCATCAGGCAGGGTTTTGAACCAACTCTTGACTTTGCCTTGCAAAGAAAGAGCAAAAATACTTATACTAACATCTTCTTCATCAACTTCAAAAAGGTCAAGGAAAGACTCAAAATTCAGAACATGTCTCTCAGCAGTGATGTTTTTGCGTTCACCATCAAATCTTGGTAGATATAGGTCATGATTTTTAGGGAAAGCATGGGATATAGGAGGTAACATCAAAGGCTTGTATCGATCTGGAATTTTACAAGGTATAGGGGTATGTACAAAAGGTATAGAATCAGTCTTGGTCTCTTCAAGCTCATCATTTTGAAGACGATCATCACAAGATTCAGGAAAAGGGACTTGATCAAGCTCAAAGGCATGCAAATCTTTGGTATTTACAATCTTCAAAGGGAAGGAATCAAATGCAGGCCGAGGATCTCTTCTCAAATACAATACACTTTGCAAAACCTTCTTGACATTCTCGGGAAAAGAGAAGAAATAATTTAGAACAAAGAACAAAATGTCTTGGATGAAATTCCAACTTGAATACCTGATCTGTCCATATTGTCCTTTCATGTTTCTGCTGGCTAGGTGCATCCTCCAGTGGAGTCTTTGGATCTGATCTTGAAAATGATTTGGAATCGCCAGGTGAATGATTTCAACCTTGCTGTGTCTGATCGTTGTCCACCATCAACAATCAGATCTGAACTTGATACATGTACTGGGGTGATCGTTTAGATCAGATGTTCAGTTTATAAACTAGACCGGAGATTGACTGAAGCAACTTTCATCTACTTTCGCTAATGCAAAGAAAAAGTGTTTCGAAGGCTACCTGGCTAACTTCAGGCTCCGTCTGTAGTCTAAAAATCCAAACAATGAAAATAAAATTTCTTCCCCAGTGGAGTCGCCACTATGTTAGAGCCTAGATTTACCTCAGGCTGAAAAGGTAAGCTTCTAGGTCCACATTAAACCACGCTCTGCCTCGTAGCTAGCCCTACGAGGACAGGAGAGGGCTCTCTCTGGGTCAATCTCAACAAAAGATAATCGATGGGGCTTGAGATGATTGATTTAACAACTGACCTTAGGCTAGGTATGAAGTGCAAGGATTTGATTTGATTTTTGGGGGTTTTTTGTTGGAAAAAGGGAAAGGCAAATTTGGGTCCGGGGATGAGGCCAAATTTTTGCAGAGTTCCGGTTGGGGCAAGGTAGGCAGTGGTTTTGATGCTTTAGATTAAATGAATGGATGGATCAGACTGGTGAAGAGCCAAGGAGGGAAAGAGAGTCTCAAGAGTCCTCCTCAAATAGATGAAAACATTGAAAATTGAACACATTTCAAGGCAGAGCACAACAGTCCAGTGAATTCTACCTTAATCACTTATTTGTTTAATTGCAGAAGCAAAGAGAAGGGAAAATGATACACATAAACATCAATGAACTTACAATTACATAGAGAAAAACACCATCAAAACACAAAGCCACATGGATCCCAACAAGTGCTGCAAAACCTGGTCTTTCCTTAGCCAAAAATGCAGAGATAGAATGTACAATGATGTGCCAAGCAATCCCAAGTGTCTAACCATGAAAATGACTGATGAACTACATGATATAGACAATCCTAACCCATTCCCATGCCTCTAGGGGTCGAACTCATCATTCTAGGAGCTGATCCAACTGATCCTAAACTGAGAACTGGAATCTAGGCATCATAACAGCTTGCCTCTAGAAACAAGGAAACTGATTCATTCAGTTTCAAAAAACCTTTAAACTGATGAATCTACCTATAAAAGTAAAAATCCAACATATTTACATCATGATCCATCAATCTTTATCAAATTACATCATAAATTCACCATTACGAAAGTAAAAAAGTCAAACTAAGAAAAACTGGGCGAAAAACAGTGGAAAACTGAGTCAAACTGACAATTTTTCCTGTATGCGCTGCGCCTGATTCTCTATGAGTCGCGCCACTTTGGAGCTGAATTTGAGGCCCTTCCCGGGTTCCAAATTGAGCTCATGATAGCGCGTTGGAAAGCTCTGCCTGTCTACCTTCTAACCTAAGTGGAATTTCTATATTTGGATGTCATTTACCCCTCCAAAACTTCAATCTCCCAACATTGCTTCCTGTGTGTCAAAATATGGGCAGTGAGGTCATTTTTTGAGTGTTTTTGACCTCTTTGAGGGCCCAAAACCTACCCAAATTTCTTGGCCATGAACAAGCAACCATAATTTTTCATGTAAAATCTAGAAATGCAAAGTTTTTGTAATTTGGAGTTCCCTAGCAAAAGCGAGCGCCACGTGGTGCGACGCATAGGGAGGAAAACCCTGTTTTTTAGTGCAAAAAATTTTCAAAATGCAAAACTTGCTCCAAATTTCTTGAAATTTGGACTGAAGATCCCTCATCAAGTACCATGCTCAGACAAAAAGGCTTCAACCAAGATTCGGATTCTATCCTCGCTTTTTCGACGTTTTAGTGTCCTCCTGGTGCATGCAGTTTCAGTGGTGGAAATCACTGTCTTGTTCATATGATATGTCGGTGTCCATCTCCATGGTGCTGCAAGGTGTATGTCAATTGTATGTTTGGTTTGTTGAAAATGAGAAATGAAAACTTGGTGTCTTTATCTCCAATTTCCAACTATGTGCCAAATGTGTGCCAAAGGGAAAAGACTATGGGAGAAATAAGACAGCGGGAACAAAGGACTGTAACCAAGTGAAATTTTCCCTTTTAAAACTTCTGATTTGTCAAATGTGGAGACAATGGGACAGTCACTTGATTGTTTGGGGTTTAGGGATTTTACAAATGAGATGGGGAATTAGGGAATGACTTAGGTGTTTTGTATATGAACTAGGGTTTGGGATTTTGGGAAATAGGAATTGGGGGTATGGGATTAGTGAATTTAGGGAGTATGATTTTGGAGAATAGGGAAAACAAGGGAAATATGGAATGAAGAAGTGATGAGGTGAGGAGATGTTTGGAGGCAAACAGTCAATATAAAACCCTAGTAGCAATATCCTTTGCAAAAGATAAAACAATGAAAGTACATGGATTTTACATATGCACATAAATGTGCTCTCATCAATACATGCCCAAAACATGAAATTTCATGAGTACATGGCAACCATGAGCATCAACATATGCTCCATGTGGCAACAACAAATAAAAATGTAATACATGGCATATCCATCAAGTGCAAGGCCTCCACGAGCTATGACATAAGCTCTCAAAATGTAGCAGCAACAAATAGAGGTACTAATATCATCTTATGCTAGTACATGGCCACTCAACACCTTGGCCATCTGCATCCCCTCAATGAACATCCTACAGTAAAGTCATAATAACCTAGCATCCATCATGCTCCATATGTGCATCATCATCAAAATCAATTGGTAGTAG
>APFE030581106.1:5880-35393 GCA_000404065.3 Pinus taeda
AAAAACAGAGTGGAAGTGATGGCGAGAACACGACCAAGGCTCAAAAGCTGGCGATAAGGCATTCACAATGGTTATTTACCTGTTCATTTTTTAATGAGCTTAAACGCGAGGAGAAACACTTGCTCATGACTTATGTTCATTTTTTAACAAGCTTGAACTATGCGCTAAAACTGCTCGTGGAGAGTTTATTTTTTAACGAGCTTGAACTCTGTGACAACATTGCTCGCGAGTCATATGATAAGAAATGTGTCATTCGAGATGCTATTTTGAAGTGGCTTACATCTCTCAAGCTTTGCCACGGATCCTTTCTCTATTCAAGTTAGGAAACGAATAGCCTTACGGGTTTAAAGGGTTAGAGGTCCTACAAATTTAAAAAATAAATAGCTGCTCTTCACTTGCATGCAGAAAGGTTTGCATGCCCCCAAGTATAGCGAAAAATTTCTAGGTTACCAAGAAAGTTATATAAGTGTAGCAAATAAAATTCTTTCTCGGTGATGTCTATCGAAACAGACAAAGGGGAGCGGAGTCACTCAGCATAACCTTAACGAAGGTATCTTATTCCAGTCTGTTCCCATTTTCCTGTGAGGATGGGTTCGCCAGACTAGTCATATATTCCTCATGGAAATCAACCCTATACCCAAGGTTTTTCTGTCAAAACAGACCAGGGTGCATGCCCCCTGGGTTTCAGTCACATCTTCCTGAATCACTCGCGCTCATCAGGTGGACATACTGGAGACCGATGAGACATTTCTTGCGTGAAAGACCATTCAGGGATGGCATTTGACTATTTGCGATGTGTGAACTGGGGAATGACATTTGGTCTACGAGCTTGACCATTCTGCCTTCGTGCGAAAAACACATTACTCTAAAGAGTGAGGAGATGATGGCTCCCATGCAGTAAATATAGTCGTGTCCAAGGAGTATATTGTAAACTAAAGGTCCTTGAACTACCCTAACATTCATGTGAACAGTTTTCCTTCTCAAAGTAACGGGCACATTTGAAAGGATCCCTAAAGGTTGACTGGTTCCCTTGTCGAAGCCTATTAGATTTCTCATTTCAGGCAAAAGCAATGGCGAACCAAGCGCTTTCCAAGCAGTTGAGGAAAGGATACTCACAGAAGCCCCATCATCAATGATGGTACCAACCATGACCATTCTGTAAGCTTGTACAATAATTTTGAATGGTACACTAGCTGGCAAACGGGGTCTACCTAGTAGATTCCAGTCGAAGGAAACAACTAGGTTGCTTGGTGGTGGGACCGAATAGACGGCGGGTAGGACTCTGATGAATTTCCTTCCTGCGGTAAAGGAATGGGAGGACTGCCCCCAAGCTCATCAGAGTCAGTGTTGATGAAAAGAATTTGAACGGTGTCGTTCTCTTTCTCTTTAGTGACGGTATCATTCAAAGATGAACACTCTGAAGGAAATACCAGGTCAACTGCCATATCGACCCTTTGACTTTCGTCTGGTATGGATTCTGAGGGTTCATTTTCAACGATAGGTGTTTCGGCTGACCACAAGGATGGGCCAGCCAGATTTTCAACCGGTGGAGGGCTCAGCAAGAGTTTTTGATATCTAGGAGGAATTCATAATGGTGAAACCGGACGATTATCTAAAACTCTTTTAGCCTCTTCAAGGAAGGGACAACGGTGGATGGCATGATTGCCTTCACACAACTTACAAGGAAGTTTAGGATTCCTTCTTTGTCCATGTGCTTCACTTTCACTGGTTGATGGTGAGCATTCAACATGATCGCCAGAGGTTGATGCTACTGGATGGTGCAAATGAGGAGACCAGTCCCTTAAGATCCGAGGGATGCAGGGACAATGTCAGTGACAGTGGTCTCCATTGCAAATGACACAAGGAGATTTAGGTTTTGACTGTGCGGTGTGTGGATTTTTGCTAGACGATACTTGGTTGCTCAATTTCGATTTTGGTTCCTTTTTCTTCCTTTCCTTTTTCTCTTTCTGCTTCTTCTTCTTCTCAATTACTTGACTTTTAGCTTTATCGGCTTTGTCAAGCGAAGAGGAAGGAGGAGAAGGAGAATCAGATAAAGTAGAAGGTTGGGAGGCAACTCTAGTGTCGTCTAGGTGCTGGTTAGACTGTTCAGGAATTGTGGGACTCTAAACGACAGAGGTAGAGAAGAGCCAGACCGGAAAACCAATTGTCAATCCCGGAAGTGACAAAGTGGCCATATGGGGTGGACCAACATCTCCCCAAGATAGGAAGGGACTAGGATTTCCTTCACGGGGAAATCCTTGATTGGCAGACTCCATTTTCTCAACCTGAAGATCAACGGGGGAATTTTTGACGTTAGTCCGATTAAAATAAACTTTTAGACGCTTGGACACAACTTGTTTTTTCAATTTTAAAGAACCGAGAAAAAACAAAAGATGACTCTAGTCGCCTTTGATTTTTATTGAGCTTGAAGTGACAAGCGCTCAGAGGACCTTTTCCTTTAAGGTGTCTGAAAAGGAGCAAAATGGACTTCTATGGAGATATAGGTAGAGAGGATTACCAAACCAATCGTAAAACTGCAGAATACTTTTTACGGTACGACAGTCAATCTTCCCAAATTCTGTGTTCCGTGCATTACGATCGATAGGGTGACAGACACAACTTCCTAAGGATAAAGGATGCAATCCTATTGTGGTCTCCCAATATATACGCGACTGTACGTGGGAGCACAAGTCCATACTAGCACTTGCCGTCTTAGAGTGGAGGAATCACCCAACCAGCACTGAAAGCAATAGTTACCATGCTTTACGATGCCGGAATACGCCTCTAGCCTAGACCTCTAGATGTTGTGCGTTAAGTTCCAAAGCGTTGTTAGATTCATTGGATTTATTTTAAGTTGATCTTGCTTAACAGTTTGCCTTTCAGGTTCACCGCGTGATGTATGTATAATTCCTAAATGTAGTCTAAGATGATAAACAGACGTTTTATCTTCTTTCAGCAATGAAAATCCTAGCTACTAAAGGGAAGAAAGTCAAGCATCTTTTCTCCACAAAGCATAGAGCACACGCTAATATGCACAGTCCTAAATCAAGCCAAGCATTCAAAATGCAAATGCACATGCATGTATTTGATTTTCAGCTCTCTTAATGTGTGAATGACATTAAGAAAGCTATGTGAAAAATTGAATTACTTTTAAAGCGACTGTACTCAACAAAATTCTTTTTCAAAACGAAGTGAAAGCAAGAGAGACACTTTGCGATTTTGAAATGGAAATTTCTTTTCGACACTTTAAAACTAGTAAATAAAGTCTTATGCAAATATAACTGTATAATCAACTATCTAAAATAATGGAATTGCTTTCTAAAACTGAAAACAACAGCTACGACACTTTCAGATCTAGAAACGACAGTTCGACTATGTTACTTTTTGCAAAAGAGAACTAAAACGACGCACAATACATAAAAAACATTTATAGTTCTTTGCACTAAGGAGGCAAAATAATGCAAGAGAAGGTGGTTTTCACAAAAGTAAACTGACTACAGACAACAAAACTCTTGAATAAGACTGGAAATAGTGAGAAAAATCCACAGTCGGAGGGTAAATTTAATCCTCCCTGACCATCGCACCTGTTACACAGTGAACTTAGTATGCAGCGCACCTACTGCACTCGAGAAGTGCGATGCATACAGGTTGCCTTGAAGGCAGGGTGCGATGGTAGCAGTGCGAGACTTTGAACGAGATTTCACTCACAATTTGCAATCTATTTCACGTGTTTAGGCTGAATAAGTAAGATCATTGTATGTAAAACACAGGGGTGATCTAAGAGGTTACTAGAGCCACCACTTAGGGCAATTAGATTGCTTGCAGATCTATTGTTTAATTCATAAACAAAACACACAGATTGACTGAAGCAGCATTGATCTACTTTGCATTGGTATGACAAATGCAGTTCGAAGGCTAGCTGGCTTGACCTTAGGCTCCGTCTGTATGTTTATAAAAGAAACAAGGATAGATAAGCTAACAAGTAATCTAGTCGCTGTGCAACGGAGTCACCATTTTGTTATACGGGAATAGTGTCCACATGGATGCTGCTATTCCCACTAAGATGGGTGGCTATCTTAGAAACAAACAATCAAATTCTATTATTGATTCCTTTTATCAAAATAGAAGAGAGGAGAACCAATAGGGCCAACCTGAGTCTTGCGCTCGATTTCCTCTCCTTCTTGATAGAGTTTTGCCACTTGCTTTTTGTCTTCTCAGCTTCAAAAGGACCTGTAGAATCATAGCAACATACTACTATGCAAGAAACAAGGATCTAAGTTCATAAATAATGCAGGATCAAATGTGCATTAACCATATACAAGCATATATAAACAAATACACTAGAATATGGAAGGAAACAAGAATAGATTTATTCAGATAAAAAGTAGCAAGAGGATTACAACCATGAGTAGCTTTGACCCAGCATCATCCTCCAGCTAAGAAGCCCTTCTTCACCTCAAGCAAAGCAAAATCACCCAACAGTGTGAATGTACACCAGAATACCAACAACACTTCTCGATAAGTTACAAAATTCCAGCCTCCGGATCTCTGTGATGAGGGATCCATATATACATGATTACAAAGAGGTGAGTCATCTTTTGGGATCTTGATTAGTGTCCTCTCTCTGATAGTTCCTGCATCCACTTGGATAATGAATATCTCTTACTCATCCCTGGTCGAAAATGGAGTGGCAAGTGTCAGAGGGGAAGCTTCTGGAAGATTCCATGATCTTCCACCTCGCATTTTTGTCCCTGCCATTTGTCCATTCCCGACCATTGCACCCTACAGAGGAGAAAAACAGTATGCATCACACCCTGTACATTAGGAAGGTGATATGCATTGCACCCTCTACATTGATCTTTTAGTATGGTCCAGTTTTGACCATTTATGAGTAGTTTTCAATGGAGAACTTCTGGGAGATGATGTAATCAGTTGACCTTGTTCCTTTAGGTAGTGAAGCAACACTTTTAGGGACTTAAGAGCCCTCAGTTTATGGACATTTTTGAATGGGGTTGAAGTGCCCAAAAATGTCTATAACAAGGTCATTTATGATGTATAAATTCATGTCTCTTCTTGTAGAACATCTTTTTGCAGACCTTGCATATAGTCAGGGGGAGCTTGGACAACACAGCAGAGCAGAGAATTCAGAATGTACTTAGGGGGAGTATAACCCTTTGCCCTTGATGACAAAGGGGGAGAATGACTTTGAGTGACTTGGGGTTGCCATCAAGTGAAAAGGGGGAGATTGTTGGCATTATGACAGAGGTTTGGTGCTATGTCACAGGTGTTGTCCTTGATGGCAACTCACTCGGATGGAATATCTTAGTTTAGGCTCTCAGAATAAAAGAAAAAGAGATATACGTAGGTTCCTCTTAACCAAGTCGCGCATACATGTGGGTTTTATGATCAAAAGTTGCGTATGTGTATACACACACTTTCATGCACCAAAAAGTGTGTACATGTTGGAAAGCTTATTTTTGGGTCTGTGGTATTTGGACCTTGGTATTTCGTCTGAAGTATTGAACCCAGGTATTGGGTCCCTAGTATTGGTTCTCAATGGTTTTGTACCATGGTTTGAGTAAGGCCTAAGACTATAAAAGGGGATGGAGATCATTTGAAAAAGGTATTAACTTAAGCATTGAATATCTTATGAAGAGCAAGATCTAGATTACTGGTCATTGGGTTATGGTGCATAACTAGATCTGAATTAAGGAGGAACCTAAGTGCTAAAAGATGGATAAGTTCTAATGATGGGTCGAGATCTTAAGGCTTGAATAGTAGTATCATTGTGTGATTTTTGATCTGATATAATTGGCGCATGATTAGATCTATAAATATGATAATCTGGGTATAACTAATGTCTGATTAAGTGAAAAGGGTAAAATATCTTTTATAGATCTGTACGTAGGTTCAACACATCAGAGGTGCATATACATGCGAGTTCAGCAAGTGAAGACAACGTATACGCTGGTTGGCCTTGATACATCTGCGTATGTATGTATGCAGGGTTCTACATATTGAAGTAGCATACATCTCATGAAATATGTTTTAGCTACTTTTGTTTATTGCTGCAGTGTTCTGGGTTCAAAATTGGTGTCTGGTTACTGTTATTGTTTTTCTGGTTACAACATTCTAAGAAGTGATTGGTTGATTCAGAATTGGTTTGTACAAAGGAGATTGGTTGATGCAGATATACTTAATGTTTGATTGATGTTATTCATGGATCCAGTCTGAAAATTTATGAAACGCGGTCCCTGGAAGAAAAGAGAAGGTTGTAGCCTTCTGTAGGCCAGCACCTACGTACTAGTATCTTAGCTAGTACAAGAGCTAAGGGGGTTGTAGCTCCCTTCCAGGAGAAGCTGGAGAATGAGAGAGGGTTGTAGCCTTCTACAGGTAGCAGCCTGTGTACTAGTATAAGACTGCACTAGTACAAAAACATTGTAAAAAGAAGTTTCTAATTAAAAGAAGATAGAGACAAATTGCAGGAGGTGGTTTTCACCCACATTGGGTTTCCACCTTACATCTTGGTGTCCATGTGTATTGCTTATGTGTGTTGATTTGTTCTTCTTTACTACTCATGTTTATTGTTAATAATGTTCTGATGCACTCATTAAGAAGCAATTAACTGAATTATAAGTTTATTGGATATACACTTGTTGCATTACACACAGTTGCGTATACACGCGGTTTTCCTTAACTGAAGTAGCGTATATGAATCTGAATATGGAAATGAAAAAGTTTTATTGATTTGATAATACTGATTCACCCCCCTCTCAGTATTATTTCCAACACATATGTCATGGTAGACTAGGAGGTTTTTGGATTTGATGTTATCTCATCCTGAGTGACTGCAGGAATAGGTACACCAACAAACATGGAACGATGACGAATGAGATGAATGAAGGGAGTTGATGCAGAAGGACAGGTTCACCAATGAATGAAAGAACGATGCATGCAAAGATATGTTCTCACAAATGGATGATCATGCAAAGATATGTTCTCACAAATGGATGATCATGCAAAGATATGTTCACGGATGGACGGATGAGCAAACATGCTAGATGTGCTCATGGACAGATGAAAAGACGAACATGCACCCTTTGGGAATAGACGAACTTGTCAAGTCGTCCAACATACAAGCAAGGAGTAATGTGCCAAAAAAACATCAAGCGAACCAATGACCATCAAAGACTCCACACACCTTGCCATGTGGAGGTGAAGCTATGTCACACCATGAAGACATCCATCACTCAGCATCACTACAGCTCAACATGCACTGTAGCAACACGAATGTACCAGCACTATCATGTCGAGTCATGTCGCCCACATGTCTACTATGGGCTATGTTTTCAATCAATGTAATGTAACATGGAAGTCCAAGAGACCCACTTGTTGTATAAAGAGTCATACAAATTCAAAAAGTCTTGGAATTCAAACAGTCATGAGGGTAGTCGAACAAACATAGGGGTCAGTTTCACCCTTTTGCTATAAATACCCACTCATTTGTACATGAAAATACTTTTCACCTCAACTCCTGCCACATAGCCAAGAGAGTCTGTAATCGTTTCTTTGAGGAGTAAGTAGTGGCTCTAATGCCCCGCGCTCAGGGTTAGTGATGTATGGTGTAACAATGTGTCTTGGAACTTTTGCTTAATTCATAAGCCTGTTAATAGGCCAACATGTTTTCACACATGTATTGTAACTATTGTAAGACTAATATTGAACACTTATAATGCATGTTGCTTTAACCTGTGTTTACCACTTGAGCTATTTCACTTGTTGTAATACATAATTTTTTAATGGAAATGTGTTTTATATGTTGTTAGCATTGTCTCACCCGTGGTGGCTATCTCCCCAAACATCGGACAAGCCTTTCACATAAAGCTTGCTGTAACAACTGTTGCACTCGAGCGAACTCATTCGTTGAGTGTTGTACGTGTTATCTTACCTTGTGTGTTGTGGCTGTCGCATCCGTGTGGACTGCTCCTCCAGAAGTTGTGCACATCCTGTTGTGTTGTGTGTTCCTAGTTGAGTTGGGACTTCATCCCAGCCAACTTGGGACTCACTCTCACCCTCTCTGTCTACAGTAAGAACCATTGACACAAGTACACTAGAAATCACTAGGCACAGAAACCTCACTTCTCAAAGGCAAAGCAGAGCACTCTTCTATGGTGACAAGCAAGAGTTGGGGAAAATCATTAAGACAATGGAAACTGGGCCATCATATCGGATGGGACTCCCACACCAAATAGTGTGAGGTCTAGTTGGGACTTAATACTGGGGTGATCCCCTGAACGTTGGTGGGTCCAACACCATCAACATTTCTGGTGCTAGAAGGAAGGAAGCCAGTTGTATATGATTGAATATCTCCTCACACTCATGCATTAATCATTTGGTTAATGCAGTAACTTGCACTCCCTCTCACCTACACGCAACTTTGCAATTGGTTACTCCTCACCTCCAAGGATTAAACACAAGATTTTGTATCATCACCTTCGCTCCATCTGTCCCGTCACTCGCCAGTTCAAAAAAGCAGTCAAACTGATCCCATGCATACAACATCTTCCATGCACATCAAGGAAGTCAAAAGCCACTCCTATAGGAGTTGTTGTGTCATCAGTGGAAGAAGCAGTGCTTTCCACACTTGAAGGTCTGGTAGAAGCTATTGAAGATGGATAGGAACCTCTGGTCTTCTAGCAAGGAAAACAATACACTCTTGTGATCTTGGGATAAAATTTCAGTACAGGAGGCAGAGGGGAAGGAAGTAGAGGAGGTCGAGGCAGAGATGAACCAACAGACTTAGAGTCGAAACTATCAGAATCTGAAAGAGAGGAAGAGGATGAAGAGGAAGAAGAGATGGTTGACCCAAATATTGAATGGATAAATTAAGGACCATTGGCTCTCCTGGTTGTTCTGCATAAGATGCCGAAGTGAGCAGAGAGAATGAACATCAATTCCAACCCTGATAGTACGATGAAGGTGGAAGACCACTTAGACAACTTCTACCTACAGCTATAGACCCTTGAGGTATGGTATGATGATGTAGCATGTAGATTGTTCACATGTACCTTGGATGGTTGCGCAATTGCATGGTATCACAGCCTTCCACCGAACTGTATACAGAACTAGGGTGCATTCAAACACATGTTCCTTGAGAAGTTTGTTGATGACAAGACTCCAACCATGCTACTCAAAGAGTTGGGAAGCCTTAAGATGGAGGGAAAATAAAAAGTAAAAGACTTCAATCAAAGGTTTACATGTATTTTTAACAAGTTTGCAGCGGACACTAAACCTCATGACTCCATCAAGCTAATTGCTACATGTCCAAATTGCCAACCACCATTGAGAAGTTCCTCAAGCAAGCTGTGAAACCAACACTCTTGGAAAGTTGCAAAGAGGCTATTTCTATTGAGAAATACCCACACGCAATCAGAGTCATCAAGGATGAAGAATCAACAAAGGACTCCAAGGATGCGAGTAAGAAGCCCCAACCAATGGTGAGCACGGGTAGAGACAAGAAAGCAACCAATAATGAGACCCTCACTTGGCTTGTCAAGAACTTGACTACAAAAGTGTCCAAGCTCAAACAACAGAAAACAAACACATTTTCTAGTAGTCATCTGCCTAGGTATAAGCAAGAAAACAACTCATCAAACAACAACCATTCGCTTCAAAAAATGTGTAGAAGCCCGTGTTCAAGCTCGAATAGTGTGAAAATCCTAAGTTCTATTCTTTCTATGATGAACATCACCCTAAGAACTCTTTTTCAGACTGGAAGTGAGTTATAAGCATTTTCTGCAGTCATGCACTCGATGCAGGAAGCAATATGCAGGAGCTGCAGAAAGACATTCACGATGATGAAGAGGTTGCATCTAATGAAACATCAAGCTCTGGGCATGTGGTGAATGTATATTAGTGCTCGCAAGTAATGTCAAAGACGAACACTAAGAAACAACCCCAAAATAAAAATGATTGTTACAATCTCAGGAGTAAAAGGTTCCCCCTACACTTAGGGAAATGCAAGAGAAGGTGAGATTGTTGATGAGGAAGGTCGATCCACTGGCCGCCCCAAAGCAGAAAACACAAATCAAGCCCATAAGAGTACATCCATTAGCAGAAAGTTCCAAAACACTCTATCAGACAACACAAACATCTATCCCACACCGTACACCTCGGTGAGTCTACCACCTCTGGACTACAACATTGTTGATGACATGAAAAAAATTGAGTGAACATCAGTTTGTTCGATTTAGGCAAGGTCTAGAGTCAGTGAGATATCCTGTTGCGTGCATTGGTATAGATAACAATGGATAGCATAGCCTCTACTAGAAAAGGGGCAAGCACACCTCCCAGATCACTTTCCACTATGCTCAACGCAGTCCGGATGGAAGAAGAAAACTCAGGTTGTCCTCTATTCCTACTTTCATTTGAAGTTTTTAACTATAGTGTTCACAATTGCTTGGTTTATTCTCGCACGACATCCAACGTCATGCTACTCTCCATTGCTAAGAAGATCAATGCACAATGGAGCGAAGTATCCGTGCAAATCATCCAACTTGATCAAACATTGGTACCAACCATTGGTGAACTACAAGATGTGATCATCCGATTATATTATGACAGTGGAGCCCACCAATGTATCAACATAGCTTTTGTGGCCTTACCGGAAGCATATGGTCTACTACTCAGCAGAGACTGGTCCAACAAGCTAGACGGTTATTTTGCTATGGACTGGTCTCACATGTGGCTTTCATACAAGAGAAAATGCAACCAAATTTGGGTGTTGTTCGAGAGGTATCTGAAACACAATTTCACTCCCCTTAATGGCGAGAATGAATCGTTGGCCTTCAGAGAACTCGTGTTTGAAAACTACCTCTTGGAAACAACATTGGAGTACTATCCTACACGACTAGCTCCAACCCCACCAGACACGTAGTTGGGACTCCTTCCTTGCCCAACTGATGGTAATCAAACATGTACATTGCATAGTACCAGTAATAGCAGTAGCAATAGCAACAGTACTAGCATGAAAAAAGGTCCATGTATCGACAAGTCATGGGCCAAGGATTTTGATGAATCAAAGACACATGACGGCCCAAGGACCGGGTGTACTTCAGCAAGGAAAATTTTAAGAATCACCCTAAATTTATATGTATAATAAATGGGTGAATCCCCATGATACATAGGAAAAATGGGAGGCGATTTTATCAATAATATAATATGTATATATAATTTTTTTGGCGAATCTCTCACCAGATTATATTATCTTGTAAAGTCATGGTGAATCTTTCACTGAATTATAAAATCTTGAAAGATCTTGGCAAATCTTTCAATGAATAATAAAACATTGTGAAGTCTTTGAGAATTTTTTGTTAAAGTATGAAACCATATATGATAATAGGAAAACATATTCATTAGATTGTAATACACTAACATACATGTTTGGAAAAAGAAACGTAATTTTCTCTTCCTAAAAAAAATGTTGCAAGTTTTAGTGGTCGTGTTTGTCAAGGTTCTTACTATACACTCTTTCATATCCTTCTATTAGTTTTGATAATATTCCACAACAAAGTTCTTGTAGGTGTTGATATTGACCACCATTTCTATCAAGGTAAGAGAGATTAATCTTTTCTCTACCACTTTTGTCAAGCTATCAAATTTCTTTTTCATTCCATAGACTCCAACTGCGAGATAACAAAAAAAAAAAAATCAAGTTTGTTTAACCCAACACGCCAACAAGTAGCAAGCCCCAACTATATAAACATGTCAAGTTTGTTTCCCCCAACATGCCAACAAGTGGCAAGCCCCAACTATATAATATAAGAAAGTAGTAGGTATCCAAAAGTCCTAAAGGGGATCTAATGGAAAGAAGTGACTGTTTTCAGAAGCCTTCCAATCAATATATAAATATATAAATGTAGATTTATTATTATTATAATTGGAAATATTCAATTAAATAATAAAATTTAATTACATCTCTCCCAATCTAAATTGCTTATTAGCATAATTCACTACCTTCATACGTCTTCCATTTTTTTGACAGTGTTGTAACATGTGGATTAATTTCCTTTTTGGTGCACAATCTCTGCCTTTTAGGACAATATGGTGCAGTGGCCCAACCCCTACAGATCATTACAACAAACTAAGAATAACAAAGAAGATGAAAGGTTTTACAACCCCTTCAGATCATTATGACAAACTAAGAATAACAGAGAAGATGAAAGGTTGTACAAACCAACATATTTTTCAAACAACTAATCCAACATCAGTACCTTAACTACTTCATGAAGATATCATATTGATAACATTTGAAAAATGGTGGGAAATCTGGGTAGCAACTATCTCTCTTCTGCGAGGGTGATACAGAAAGAGTGATAAGATTCATTGTTTTGAATTTTTTTTGTTCAATCAGAAAAACCAATATTAATGGAGATATTGGTATTTTTTACTAAATTGTGTGAAGTGACTAAATGTAGCTTTAACCATTCACCTTAAGATGTTTTTTACAATATAATTTCCTAAGTCTATTTAATATCTTCATTATCCTTAAAACCAATTTATATCTTAACTCCACATCTACCACTCTTAGAGGGATGAAATCTATTTATCCCTCTCAGCACTTGGTAGACCCAAAATAAAGATGGATCTAAGTCGATATAATTTCCCCTTTAAATAGTCTATGCTCACATGAATACCATGGTATTACCATGGGTCAATACCATGGGTTATCATAAACCTGGAGCTTAAAAACTACTATTAGTAACTTATAAAAATTAATAAAATTAATAATTTAATTATTATTATTTTTTTGTTATTTATTTATTTATTTTAACCAAGTTAAAATGTTTAAGTGACATTAAATTACAAGATCCATTTTTACTCTTGATCTACCAAGCCTTGAGAGGGATCAAATATTTTTTCACTCTATGCTAGTTTGCATATCATGATATTTGATCTTAGGGTTTAGTAGATCCAGAGTAAAGATGGATCTATGCTGGTTTAATTCCCCCCTTTAAATAGGCTACATTCCACGTGAATACCATGGGTCAATACCATGTGCCATCTTTATTTTTATTAATACTAATATTAGGGTTAATAATCTTTTTTTGCATGGTATTAATAATAATTGGCCCATGGTATTTGGCCCATAGGCTTCACTTAAATATAACACATTTTTTGAGTGTTCATAAATATAAGGTGACGAGGTTAGGCCGGGTGAGACTAGGTGAGGCAGGCTCTTGTAAGGCATAATCAGGTGGGCTCAGGTGATGCAGACTTAGGTGAGGCAAGACATCATTGTCAATAGCCAGTTCTCATGCCGAAGACGACGCCAGTCATAGTCCCCAGTCAAAGCTAGTTCTCATCGCCAGACTACTGAGCCCAGTTCAACCTAACCATTTAACCCATTGTGTCACCCAGTGTTGTCGACAACCCAAACTAAGGATCAAGTTTGGATGTGTTCAAGGTTTAAGACTAGTCTATCATATATACATAAGAAATCATGGTGCAGAAAATTCAAGTTCTAAGTGCAAGTCCAAGCAAGTCCTTTCAAAATGATTATAAATATGGTATTTGGCCCATAGGATTCACTTAAATAAAACCTCTTTCTTTGACCTTCTTAAATAGAAAGAGGGTTATGGACTAAATATAAAAAGAGTTTTTATTTATTTACCATATCTCTAGTTTATTTATATTTTTATTTATTTACCATAGCTTTGGAGTAAGTATAAAAAGAGGTTTTATTTATTTTCCATACTTCCATTTTATTTATATTTTTATTTATTTACACCCTTAATGTGACTTATGGAGTAAATATAAAAAAATGTTTTTATTTATTTACCATACCTCTCATTTATTTATATTTTTATTAATTTACCATACCTCTTTTATAAATATGGTATTTGGCCCATAGGATTCACTTAAATAAAACCTCTTTTTGAGCCTTCTTAAACAGAAAGAGGGTTATGGACTAAATATAAAAACAGGTTTCATTTATTTACCATACCTCTACTTTATTTATACTTTTATTTATTTACCATACCTTTGAAGTATGTATAAAAAGAGGTTTTGAAGCAGATGCAGAGACTGAACTAAGTGACTAGGGTTTGAACAGGGGCGACAGGAGCAAGCTAGTAACTATGGAGGGGCATGGAGGAGGGAGCTCTACACCCTCCTACAATAACGTGGTTTCAAACAAAAGCAAAGAGTCGATTCTGAACAATTTCTGGAAACCAACAAAGACAGAGACAAAGACAATCGGTACTCAAAAGCTGGAAAGCAGTAAATCCCTTGAAATGGAAGGGACCCACAAGGAAGCTAGGAGGGAAACGAAATCTGGAGACAACAGTCAGAGAACTGAGAACATATCTACAATGGGACCCTACAACCCCAAGTCTAACATTAAAACTCAGATGGTCTTAAATGATCCTGGACTACAGGTGCATAGAGATCACATGGCGACTTATGTGGTCATATGTAAGTTTATGGGTATATGGCCCATGGAGAAAGCACTGTACACATGGATAAGAAACAATTGGAAACCAAAGGGAGAAATAAATCTGTCCAAGGGTTTTTTCAGAGTGGTTTTCACTAACCTAGAGAACAACGATAGAGTTTTCGAAGGAGGACCCTACTTCTATGATGCCGCAGGCCTTTACATGCGATCTTGGGTGATGAACTTTGTTCCAGAGCAAGAAATGTTCACATCCAAGACCTACTGGAGATTCTTGAGAGGGAGAACCTTAAACTAGAAAAGTTTCTCAAGCAGGGAACCAACAAAGGAATTGACTCTCTACCAGGACAGGAGTTTGACAGAGTACAATAGCTATTCCTCTGAAGGTCCCAAACAAAGGCCATAGGAGTCAAAAGGAACCACGATAGCTAGGAGAACAGAGGGGTTAAATAAATGGAGATAACATTAGGACACTCCACCAAAAACCCAGGCAAGAAAAGAGGAAGAAAGAGACAGAATGAACTGTTGACAGAGTGTGGGAAACTCATGATTAATTTAGGTAAGATGAAAGATCTTACGAGTTACTCTTTTACAAACCCATCATTATGAAGCTTGCAACTTCGAACATTAGAGGACTAGGAAGTAAAAGAAAACAAAGAAATCTCAGTAATAGAATAAAAGAAGAAAAACCATATATGGTGTTTATACAGGAAACAAAATGTTGAGTAGACGAAATCAGAGAAACGCATAGAAAATGGCTTACTAAATATGAGTACCCAGAAATCAAGGAAAATAACACAGTGGGGGGAATTCTCACTTTATGGAATCCTCAGAAATTTGGAATCCTAGATGCAGAGGCATCCAGAAACCACTTTTCAATGGTTATCCAACCTTTGGGGGACAAGGAATGTTACATGATCACAAATGTCTATGGTCCTCAACTTCTTGAATACAAACTCAGGCTACTCACCTCTTTGGAGGAGCTGAGAGAGAGACACCCAGTAATGCCCTAGATTTTGGGAGGGGACTTTCACATGATCAGATCTCTCGCAGAGAAAAAAGGAGGGACCAGAACACTTGGAAGAGACTCAATTTCCTTCCAAAACTTCCTAAACAACATGAGACTGGTGGATATGGATACAATAAATGGTGCCTTCATGTGGAATAACAAGAGAGGAGTAACTTCCCAAGTTGCCTTGAAGCTAGACAGATTCATAATCTCGGAGGATCTCCTTCTCACTGGTCATATCATGACAACTTTTATCCTCCCTTTCGGAGGCTCGGACCACTAGCCCATCTAGTTGGAAGCTTCATTTATTGTCACCTCGAGGAACAGACCTTTCAGGTTCAAAACTGTCTGGCTTACTCACCCTGACTTCATTACTAATATTGGAAAATGGTGGGTGGAATACATCCCCACCCAAGGCACAAAAAAGTTCCTCTTGCAACAGAGACTCAATCGCATCAAGCAAAGGCTCAAAGAATGGAACAAAAATGAGTTTGGCAATATTTTTAAAGCCAAAAGAGAAGTGGAAATTTTTTTACGGGAAACTAATCAAATTCTCATCATAGAAGGCTTCACAGAGGAAAGGAAAATGCAAGCAGACTCTCTCCAACAAGAATGGGACAATAGATGCCAACAGGAGGAAATCTTCTGGAGACAAAAATCAAGAGTGCAATGGATTAAAGAAGGGGAGAAAAATACTAGGTTCTTTCACAAGTTTTCCATGGAACACAGGGCACATAATCGGATCCGAAAACTCATAGATCCTCAAGTGAAAGAGTTGAATACTCACAAGGAAATGGAATCTATTCTGGCACAACATTTTCAAAGTATAGCAAAGGAGACCATTGCAGATAGATCTCAATTTACTAAAAGCTTCACTCAACATATTCCAAAGCTGGCAACCAGGGATGATAATTATAATCTCAACAGGTCAGTGATGGAATAAGAGGTCAATGAAGTAATCAAAGAGATGCACAATGGGAAAGCTCTAGGCCCAAATGGTTTCAATGTATACTTCTTCAAAACATGTTGGGAAACAGTCAAACATGACATTCTTGATGTGATGGAGGACTCGAGAAAATCAAGAACAGTTCTAAGAGCGCTTAATGAATTCTTCATATCCTTAATCCCTAAATAGGAACGAGCCATGACACTGGATAGATTCAGACCCATAGCTTTATGCAATGTGGTGTACAAAATCATTTCCAAAGTTATTGCTAACAGACTCAAACCCCTTCAACGCTCATGTCGGAGGAGCGGACTGGATATGTGGAAGGTAGACAAATTCTCAATAATATCATTCAAGCTCACGAAGTGGTTCATTCCCTCAAGACCAATATGCAAGCATGTATGCTAATACAGTTGGACATAAAGAAAGCTTATGATAAACTAAGATGGTCTTACATCAGGGAAGTTCTTAAAGCATATTGCTTTGACCATAATTGGATAAAATGGGTCATGGCTCTGGTTACCACTACCAATTATTCAATCCTTCTCAATGGCTCTCCATCCCAAACCTTCAAGCCATCGAGAGGCCTCAGGAAAGGGGATCCTCTCTCCCCCTTCCTCTTCATTCTCCTGATGGAAGGATTGGGCAACGCGGTCAATTCAGCCAAAGAGGAAGGAAGAATCCAGGGACTCAAACATACTTAGAATGGGGAAACATTGACTCATCAGCAATTTGTGGATGACACTATGCTGTAGGGCACACCCACAGTCAAGGAAGCCAAAGCTTTCAAACAAATCCTAAATGATTTTGTAACCGTTGCTAGTACATAGGTAAGCCTCACGAAATCAAAAGTTTTCTTTTTCAATACTAATATTTCTATTCAAAGAAATCTCTCCAGAATTCTCGGCTTTCCAAGAGATCATCTTCCCTCCAAATATCTGGGAATGCTCCTCACTAATAAACCTTTGAGTAAGGAACTCTAAGAGTCAATAACAAATAAACTTAAGGACAAAGTTAGAAATTGGATAAGCAAATCTTTGAACTTAGCAGGAAGGCTAGTTCTCGCAAAGGTTGTACTACAAACCATTCCAATTTTCATGTTTTCAGCCCTTCCTGTCCCAATAGGAGGTTTATAGGAAATCAGGAATATCCAAAGAGATTTGCTTTGGGGTAAAGGGGAAGAGAGAAAGAAATAGAATCTGGTAGCTTGGGACAAAATCTGTAAACCCAAAACCCATGATGGTTTGGGTCTCCATGACCCGGATACTCTAAGCAAAGTTTTGGGGGCAAAACTTTGGTGGAGATGGCTAAAGGAAATGAGAAACCCTTGGGCTAAGCTTTGGAAATAGAAATATGCAATGGACTAGCAGGAAAGAGACCACATTCAAATGACAGGACACATCAGGGGTTCTCATATTTGGAACAATGCTTGGAGAATAGAGCCTTAGTTCAAAAACATAGTTTCTGGGAGATCATAAATGGGACTTTAGCTTGGTTCTGGGAGGACAACTAGCACCAGGAACATAACCTATGTAGAGAAGGACTAGACATCATAAAAAAGGATACCATTAACAAAGGACTAAAAAGGGTAAGTGACTTTTGGGATCAGTCAAGGGACACTAGTAAATGGAAAATTTGGAAAGTACCAGATTACAATGAAGAGACCCCTTTGAAGGCCCAAGCTAAAGTTCTTGAAGCGATTATGGAAAAGAGGCAAATTTTGACTTCAACCTCGAATGATCTACAAAGATGGGGGAGAAACAATGATGGCATATTCAACCTCAAAGAAGCCAAAAAAATAGCCACTGGACTTAACTATCCAAGCCCTGATAAGACATGGAAAGACCTTTGGAACAACCCACACTAGATGAAGATCAAACTGTTCATGTGGCTGATACAGCATAAAAAGATTCTCACTTGGGAAAATCTCAGAAAGAGAGGTTTTGCTAGTCCATCAAGATGCTAGTCGTATGGTCTACAGGAAGAAACTATGGATCACCTTCTCAACCTCTACTCTTTCAACTCAACCTTATGGAATTGGGTGGCCTCTATCTTTAATCAAACAGACAAGAACGAAAATGACATTACTGAAACTTTAAATAATTGGAGGAAAGACTTCTCAGATAGTGAGACAGTTAATATAGCTTGGACTTTGATTCCAAGATTTTTGATCTAGGGTGTTTGGAAAGAATGTAACAACAGGATATTCAAAGATAAATATGGCTCAACACAAAGCATCATGGCTCAGATCCTAAAACAACTCAAATAAACTGTTAATGCCCTTCTGAAGTCACCTCCTAAGAAACCCCCTGGTCAATGGGATGTTCACATTCTCGAATTGTTGGGGCTCTAGTCCCATGTCACTCAGGGCATAAATAAGATAGCAAGGCACATATTAGAAGGAAAGACTTTCTGGCAACCCCCTCTGTTGGTCGGATAAATCATTCTTGCGGACAAGATCGATCTCCCTAGTATCTAATGATATCTAGCAACAAAGAGTACAAGCAAACCTATTTCTCTCTAAACATGTTTCAATTCATTAATGAATACTAAGAAGTGTAAAATACCCTACCTCGGTTCAATGCTTGTTTGAGGCGATTTTATCCCAACAGCTTCAAGCAGTTCTCGTTCAACAACTTGCATACACAAACAAGCACACGTCAAAGCATACTTGCGTATAACAAAACATGTTCATTATGAAGATCAAGGAGCTCATAAACAAACCATTAGAGACAGTTCATTGAGAAAAATAAACTTGATTGTTTTAACTTAATGAATAAAAGAACTTTACAACTTTTTCCTTAATGTTGCACAAGTCCTTTCCAGGGTCTCCTCTACTTTGACAAGCCTCACTCACTTCCCAAATGACATGAAAGGTATGTGATCTCTCCTCTCACAAGCTCAAAAAGGAAGCCTAGTTTTCAACAGCATTTACCCTCAAGAATCTTCAGCCTTCAACCTCCTCTACAACCAGCCCAATGCATGAATTTATAGTGAAAATGGAGGAAGTTGCAGGTCCACCATTGAAGGGATAAGTCCCTTCTTCAATGGGATAAGCACCTCATATCATGGAGTTAGCTCCCTTAGTTATGGAATGGATGAACCAAGGTGGAGCGGACTTGCCAGCGTAATATTCCTTCTAGAAGTGTCTAGAAGTGACCCAAGATGAGTTTTTAAGGATGAACTCACACCTTTTTAACTTTTGCAGGGGTTCGCACCCATTACTCAATATAGAGACTGGTCAGGTTCACAGGAAACATGACCATTAGGTGCGGCACCGCAGGCAATACTAGGAGAAAGTGCGAAACCAGGATTTGAGACATTTTTAAGGTCTTTCTCCCATTTTCAAGGCTTGACATGAAGAGCTGAGGTTTAAGACTTGCAAAGGAGTTATGTATGAGTATTGATGGACTCACACAAATTGTAGAAAGTCATGGTGACAATTTTTTTTGTAACAGATTTCCCCCTAAAGTGCGAAGTCTGTAGTAGATGAGGATGGTTTTTGGTCATCTAAGAAGAGTGAAGGACTTTATCATTTCAAGGATTTTCCTGTGGATACCCCGATCGAACCTGTAAAAATATTAAATGCAAAATATATATATGTGAACATATCATCGCTGAGGTAGGCATTCCCATACTCAGATCAAAACTGACTAAGAACTATCTAAAAACTACTTTGATACAAGAATGATTTTGTATTACATCACAAGTAGGAACACATGGACACAATATGGACGCAGCCATCTGTTTATGATAGTCCACTATATAATGATAAAAAAATTCCTCACAACCTGGATGGTGGAAACTAGATCCAGGGTCTTCATTTCTACTTTCCGAACTGGTACGATTCTACCCATGTGAATGAATGTGTCGAAGTCAAACATGGGAGAAACCACTTGATTACCAGTCAATGATGTAAACTGTTAACAAGTGTGAGAGGAACCACCAGTACTGTCAATGGCCCTCAAAGTACCCAGTACAATCCATGAGATGTGAATTAATGAGCCGATGTCAAACACGTCACGGAATCCTTCGATCGAAGGTCAATGATGCAACCTGTCGTCGAAGGCGAGAAACCTCCCATTGAGGCATGCAGATTCCAAGGTACTAATGATTTCTAGATCATCTTTCTAGATAATGAGTTGGAGTCGATAGAAAGCGATTTGTCATAGGCAAGCCCATAACACGAAATCTTAGATCAAGTCTGAAGAAATATATTTAGCAATAACTAACTCAGGGGTGGTCAATGATGGATGACAAATATTTTGCAGTTGAATGGTTTATTTGCAGAGACCTCTTGAACATGTAACGACACAACAGATGGCTTGGTGACAGTTGACGCAAATTTAATACCCGGAAACCGGTTGAAGACTTTCAAAGTGGTTTGATTAACTATTAGGTAAAGGATTTGCCAACCCAGGTGAATAAAAGTGTCGTGTTCAAGAGTGATGGAAAGTTTTTTCAAACACAGAGTACAACAAACAGGTTCATTTTTCTCATTTTCCTCCACCATTTCTGGCAAGTACCTCTTTATTTTTGACAAGCTTGAGGAGGATAACATTTGCTTGGTTATAAGCTCATCCTTCGGATGAGTCCAACTTAGTTTAAATTCGAACCCTAAGAAGGAGTGGTCCATTCCTGTTTGTAATTGAACAGGTCCTTTACTGTGAAATTTTAACGAGTCTAGTATAGGAGAAACTCGGTGTTTTTCAATTTTAGGGAGTCTGAAGAAAAACTTAAGAGAACTCCACAGTTGTCCTTTTTCGTAAATTTGTGTCTCCCAAGCCCAAAAAAGTATAAAATAATACTTGAGAGAACCGCTTTATCATTACGACCAAGGAGTACTTTTCATGATTAGTGCCTTCAATCTGAAAAAGTAAAAAAGTGATCGAAAACACGTCGTTTTATTACCAATATCGAACCTGAAACGACAAAAGTCTGGCAATATTTTCATGTTTGTACGGTCGGAAAAGAGCTGTAAAGGACCATCTCTGTAATTCCGTTTTAACGAGTATACAAAGAAACACTCGGCAATATTTTCATTTTTTACGAGTCCGAAAAGAGCTTAAAGAGGACTCCTATGTGTTTTTTGTTGAAAACGATCGATTTCACCTGAAACCCCAATATTCTGCACAAAAACCGCAAACATTACTCATATCTGTTAAAAATAATAAAAATGCACCAAAATGACCTTTTCAAAGTAAAAAATAAATAAATTTTAATTTATTTATTCAAAAAATCTTATAAAAAGGGCTTTTACAAGTTCATTTTTACCGTTTACCTTTGGAGTAAAAAGTAAGAGCTTTTGGTAAAAAACTTCCCATGGATATTGTGCAAAATCCGACTGCTGGAATTCAGAACCGTCTTCTCTAGGTAATCCACAATGTCCCTGACTTGCATTTTATCCGTTTGAAATTTCGTTGTAGGGTTTAGATTTTGATTTTTGGAGGAAATTTAGGGCAAAAAATCGCCCGCGGTGGTTGCACAGGGGCGCCATGTGGCCCTTGCCCGACTTTTCTGTGCATAGAGAAAAGTTGGGGTGCCGCACCTCGCCTTAAGGATAAGTGCGCACCTACGCAATGTCTCTAAAGGGATGGGTGCGAACCCCACGGAATGCGGATTTTGAACCCTAGGTTTTTCATTTTTGACCCATAGAAGTTTGGAATGAAATTTTTAATCCACTTATTTTGCATTGTAGGTACATAATATGCTTGTTTGGCGGGAAAGAGAGCATGAGGACATGGATCAGGATGCATTGCTCCATTCGCCTTCATTACAGGCATTGAGAGCATGTGGGCTTTTCAAAATTTGGACCATACCTGGCATGAGGGCAGGTAGACTTTTTGCAATGGTTGGTAAACAGGTGGAGCATTTAGGACCAGTGCTTCATTATTGGCGGAAACCGGCTCGAAATCGAGTTGGATGACATATATTTTTTGACTGGCTTTCCTAATAGAGGCGAGCAATTATCTCTGTTTGGATCTAGGCCAGGTGGCCAATCTGTCGCTACTCTCCGACTAGAGTTTTGTAACAACCGGGATCCGGACAAACGGATAGATGTGAAAACCATCTCCCGCCTTGAACTGAAGGTCATTGCTTTTACTGTTACCAAACTCTGTGGGAGCATAGCATTGCATCTAGCTACAGGCTCCCAGATGTGCATGGCAGTGGACTGCTTTCGAGGCACCATTTTCAACTGGTGCGATGTTGTATTGGCCAATGTGAAGGGCCAATTGACTAGGGCGAAGCAAGGGCAGCTAAAGAACTTTGGTTATGGTTATTTAGTTGTCATATTTGCCCTAGAGAGGGTACTGATGCTGGTTCCACAGCAGCTCATAGTTAAGGCTGGATTTCCCCGAGATCCTCGGGTTATGCGATGGGTTGTAGTTATGGTCCGTCATCCAAACGAGGGTTTTGAGATTGTTCGATTCACCCCAGAGTACTTTCATTGGTTAGAGAACCAACTTTTTATTATTCAGGATTTTCCATATGCTGGGATGGATTATCACGACAATCCTGACATGACTCTTTCACCAGGAGAGCAATGGGATGACAGAGGTAAAAAAAGTTTTTCAACATTTTAATTTTATATGTATGTTTTTGTATTTTTAACAATCGTCCCAAAACTAATAGTAAAAGTTTTAAATGCAAATGTGGGTCCACAGCGACCAGCCGCTCTCCAGCCCTATGATCGGAGACAACCAGCTGCCACAGCACCGGCCCCATAGGACCAGACAATAGAGACCTTGGCTGAGTTGGAGAGCCATCTAGAGCGCTTGACTGCATATATTCCAGAGACCAACATAGATGACATTCCACTTCGGCTTCAGCGCTATGTGATTGGGGTCCCAGGACCTTTTACGAGGTTCCTTTGTAGGGTGGCCCGAGTAGTAGTGTCTTATTAGGATCATCACCCGTGATAGGATGATCGCTTTGTAGACCCATTTTTGATATGACTTTTGATACTATCATTTTTGCCGATCATAAGGTGTTTTTCAACCTATGATCGAGGACGATGTATATTTTGACATACTCTTATGCTATCCTATGTTATTACTATGGTTATCTTGCAAAACATGTTTATGAGATGTTTTTAAATTTACTGTTTGATTTAATGCAAATATCTATTTAACATTCGAGAAGCAATTGCATTTGCTAATGTATTTAAATATCTTGGAATGTGCTGATATTCTATGTAATCAAATTCTCGTTCCAAGAGACGGACTCTAAAAAATAAACGTAATATAAATTGGATTTCTATGCATAAACTCGATTAAGCTGTAATACAACGAGTTCCAAATCTAAATAACAATCAAACTTCGAATCCCAAATGAGATGGATTCAGATAATAATTCCAATCATTGTACTGTATTCTGCAATTTGTTTGTTGTTTGAACCGAGGCTTACCCTATGCATAGATACTAACTCGTCAGAGGGTGAATAGATAACCCAGGCTGCGGAAGAGATGTTCCATGTACTACGACAAGCGCCATCAGTGAAACCAATGTATGTTTGGAGAGGCGTCGACATCTGCAATATCAAGAGTAAAATCAAGATAAGCAGGACTAATAATGAAAAACACTCTCTAAAGCAAAACACACATCTTTAATCTATGAACACAATAACGTAGAAAAAACTAATCTAATGAAATCTCCACGTTATCCGTTTAAGCATAATATCGCTTTAGATAAAGCCCATTCCTAGGTTTACCTAAAGAGACACCGTAAAATGATCTAGGCATCGCCTCGGCCCACTTGGTAAAATAATCTACTGCAAGGATGATATACGCATGCCCCCTGGCCGAGTGAGGGTTACATGTAATAAAATCGATACCCCATTTTGTGAATAGACCAACGAAAATGATAGGGTGGAGAGGAGCAGGAGGAGCGTGCATCTTACGATAAAAAATTTGGCAGTTGTGGCATTTCTGGACGGCAGTAATACCATCTTTGAACAAGGACGGCCAGAAATAGCCAGAGCGCAAAATCTTTTGGGCTGTGGCATACCCAGACATATGACCACCACACATTCCAGAGTAGCAGTCATTAAGAACCTTCTTAGCCTCATCATGAGTAAGGCAACGGCGGAAGATGGAATCCACCCCACGACGATAAAGTGTATCTCCAATAATAGTGTAAGGTTGGGATTGGAATCGTATTTTCCAGCGTTGAGATTGTGAAGTATCGGGCCAAAAATATTGGGTTTGGAGATAGATGATGATATCTCCGTACCATGGATCAACGGTGCTGATAAGGAACAAGGATTCATCTGCAATGGATTCTTCCGCCACATGTTCGGTATCGGCACGAGGGAAGTCACACATTAATTCCACAAAAACCAAAGACTTCTTTGACTTGGCCTTCTCAAATTCCAAGTCAAATTCCTATAGGATAACAATCCATTTGGAATACTTTCCCCACAGCAATTGTTTAGTCAAAATGTATTGCATAGGGTTACAGTCAGAAATGACAGTGGTTTTGCGTAACAAAATGTAGTGACGAAAACGTTGAACAACTTGGACTGCAGCTAAGGCCAATTTCTCCACATGTGAATATTGTAACTCAGTTGGAGTTAGAGTCTGACTAAGATAATATATCACATGAACACTTTCGAACTCATCCTGTTGAACTAAAACCATCCCAATAGTGGAATGGGAAGCAGTGAGGTACAAGAAGTAATCCTGGTTGTAGTTAGGAATGAAACGACGTAAAAAGTTTGCTTTCCCTTGCAAACTTTGGAGTAGGTGAAGAGTCGAAGGAGGTGGTAACTTGAAAATGGCTTCGACCTTCAAAGGATCGACGTGAATGCTGACTTTCAATACAACAAATCCCAGTATTGACCCGTTTCGATACAGAAAACACACTTGTGCGGATTAAGCCTAATCTGATAATGCCTACATCTCATGAAGATGGCTCGTAAGTGAGTGAGATGATCGGATCTTCGTAATGAATGAGCTGGTAAATCATCAAGATAGGGTTGCACAATGTGCTTGATGTCATGAAACGCATAAGACATGGCCCTTTGAAAAGTCGCCCCGGCGTTCTTCAGTCCAAAAGGTAACTTGCAATAAGCAAATGTCCCCCATGGACAGATGAATGCCATTTTTGGTTGATCTATAGGTAGAATGTTAATTTGATTATAACCGGAAAAACCATCCATAAAAGAGAAAATTTCACTGCCAGCACAATCATCGATAATTTGATCGATATAGGGCATGGGATAATTGTCCTTGGGACAAGCACGATTAATATCCCTATAATCGATGCATATTCTTATTGTCCTTTGTTTTTTATTAATTAGACCAATATTTGATACCCAATCCGTTAAAGGAATTGGATAAATGAAACCTGATTTAAGTAATTTCTCAACTTCGGTTTTGATGGCACCAGCTTTTCATGGGTGGATTTGACACAACCGTTGCTGGACGGGTTTAGCATTCGGGTAGGTTTTGATTTCATGAACAACGATTAAAGGATCAATTCCTGGCATTTCCTCATAGGACCAGGCAAACACGTCACAGAATTCTTGAAATAGGGCTTTATATGTGTTGACTTCAGTGTCTATACAAGAAGCACCTATGTGAATGTTTTCAACAATCCCAAGTTTGACTGAAATGTCAATAGGAACCGTGCGAAAAATATTGGCTAAATTTTTTTCAGAATCAGGATGTTTCAATGGATTTTGCGGTTCTTGGACATATTTAGCGGTGAAAATAGATGAAAAATCATTTTCAAAATGATCAATCTCGGGTAAAAACGAAGACCTGTGATGAAGATCTTCCCATGGTAACGCATCAACAGACAACAGTTCCTGAATTTGTTCATTAGTGTGAACAGTTTCTGAAAAGGTTGTTAACTCTGAGGTTGAGATTGAAAGTGATTTCCCATTGATCTGATTCACTAGATCAGGGTTGGTTGAATTTGAGTCGGAAAACCACTGTATTGCCTGATAAGCAGCTTCAAAGGGACTCAAAGGCATAGCATCGCCAAGAGAGTCCACCTCGGAATCGAATGGAACGACCCAAGGATCGTCAAGAAGAATGGATTCTGAAGAAATAATATGAATGGTTGCGAAAGGAGACTGTATGCTGGGAGGAGGAAAGGAAAAAGTTCCAAGTAAACCCGAATCTTTAACTAATCCTAGTCCAACATCCTCATAAGGGATAACGGTTTTTCCAACATGTTGAATACTCTCAGCAGAGGATGGGTCGGACGAGAAATAAGTTAATTGATCTATTGCTACAATCTTTCCGTTATGTGGGAACTTAATAAGCCGAAAGACTGATGAAACAATAACAGTCATGGCGTAAGACCAGCTACAACCCAAAAGAAGGTTGTAATCTAGAGGGGCATCAACTAGCTCCACATCTAGATTAACGGTATTTCCTTCAACCCCTATAGGCAATTCCTGTAGAATGTCATAAGGATGAAACCCTCAGCCATCAAAGGCCTTTAGAATTATTGGGGATTGATTAAGCGTGGGAGAACCTAGGGTTTTCCAACACTGTATCGACATAATACATGTGGAAGCTCCCTCATCAATCATAGTCCTAAAACAAGGTCTATTTTTGACTAACACTGGAATCTGGAAAGCCATTTGATGAGGAAAACGAGGTGTACTATTTTCTAAATCGAAGACTATGAGGTTTGAGTCCTGAAGATCAACAGCTCCTATAGCCGACAGTAGCATCTTACGCTGTGCTGGACATGATTGCAGCACTTCCAAAGTCGACATTGTTGAAGGTGAAACATCTAAATCTTCAACAATGTTATAGTTCTGAGCAGCTCTCGCATGTGGATTGAAAGCTGAATTTCGAAGTATACCCTTAGCGGGTGGTTTGATTACTAAGTCGGGATTGGGTTTCTCAATCTGTAGCAGATCGGAACCAGATGGAGCTGAGGTTGATGGATTGGAATTCGAAGATTCGGCTTCCTTTCCACCAAACGGACTTTTACTCCCGTAATCTTGCGATTGTGTCACAATCCTTACATGTGACATAATCATTATGGGTTCTTCTGAGGCATTAGAGGAAGAACCTATCATCTTGCTTTCTTGATTTGGAAAAGGATCCTTCAAAACAACAGGCGTTTCTAAACCTTTGACGATTTTCGCAACCTTGACACAATGTAGACAATCCCTTGTAAAGTGCTCCTCATCGCAGATGAGACAAGGATATCGAGGTTTTCGTTTCTCGTCAGTAGATTCAGGTTTCTCGGATTTCTCCATTGAGTTCTGCTTGTTCTTCTTCTTACCTTTCTTCTTGCCGTTATATTTTGATTTGGTCGTGGATGATTCTACGACATGAACATCGGCTGAAATTTCAGGTGAAGACTCTCCCTTAGGGGAATCTGGTAAAGTTATTATGGGAGAAGAATTCTTGGATGATTTCTTCTTACTTTTGGTATTAACAGTACCAATCATACCGTTAACGACATGAGACCTTGAGGGAGGTGCAGCTAATTGATTTTGTTTCGGAAGGTCAGGGATTTTCTCATGCAACGTACCTGACTGAGTATAAACTAAGTCAAGGTACTGAGCTTCAGCAATTACTTGCTATTCTGTAACTACCCCTGCCTTAGCAACATCTTCAGTTATTTTGGGTAATAATGATTTCACAAACCATCGGCCAAAATTTGGTCTGGGATAAAAACTTTCATTAAACGACGTTGACGTCTCCATTCATGAATATGATCTGAAATATAAGTGGACGTCGACTGTTTTAACGAAGTTCATAATTCTGTGCCATTGTCATATCGGACTGGCAGCTGAAAATGAGTAAGGAAGGAAGTGGCTAACTGACTAAAATTATAAAAAGAGCCTCGTGGCAACTCAATGTACCACTTGGCTGCAAGGCCAATCAAAGTGCATTGAAAAAGACAAAGGCAAATGGAATCATCTATAATGGAATTCGATGCACACCAAAGATGGTAAGTCATCACATGATTAGACGGATCTTCTCCTGGCTTCCCCTCAAACTTTGGTATATCACTGGGCAACTTATTCGGCATTGGCGGCCAAAACGGAAGATAATTGATTGGATCATTCATAAGGCACGACAAGTCAGGCAAATCCAAAGTTGCTATAAACGGTAACTGACAGTTTGGATCCCGAAAACTTGGGGTCATAAGACCAGCCCCAGGAGGAGGATATCTAAGATAGCTTGGTATCAGATTCGCATTTGGGATATTATATCCTCCTAGAAAACTAGGATTAACCAGACCATACTGGGGTTGTTGATATGTATACCCAGGGTACGATTGATACTGATAAGTCGGGTTCTGCACAGCGGACCAGTATTGGTACTGCCCCTGGTACGGTTGATAAGTAAATTGTGGTTGACTTGTAACAACCGTACTAGGCCCAGGTTGTCTTGCAGGCATAGAAACCGGAGTCTGGATTGTAGGTCCAGACTGGGGTAAAGAGGCCTGAGGAGTTGATACAGGAGCAATAGAAACTGGAGCTGTTGATACTCCAGAAATAGGTGGAGTGGATTGAACAGAAGCCGCAGCAGTTGCAGCAGATGTTTGGGACGGAGTTTGTGGCGAACTAGGCCCAGGCTGTTGAACTGCCCCGGGTGTAGCAGTTTGAGTAGTAGGCTGGACAGGTTGCTGGGGTGAACCAGAAACAAAAGACTGTCTAGATTGAGATGACAACTATACACTGGGTTGCGGAGTCTGTTGATCCCACACCATGTTCATTCCAGGGTATGGACCCATAGCAGGTTGAACGTATTGAGGACCAAAACGAGGTTGAGTGTAATATTGATAATTATATGGTACATTTCTGAGTCCTTGAACAAATGATTGACCTGAAGGTGGTTGAAAACCTTGAGGTTGATATTGACCCTGAGGTTGGTACTGACCTTGTGGTTGGTACTGACCTTGCGGTTTGTACTGACCTTGCGGTTGGTACTAACCTTGGGGCTGGTATTGACCTTGAGGTGTATATTGATAATGGGGTTGCACTTGAGGTACATATTGGTGCTGGGGTGGACCTTGAGGAAAGTAATGTCCCGTAGGAACATACTGTCCTTGAGGTTGCCCCCTAGGTGGTAATGGACTGCCTTGGGGTTGCCCCCCAGGCGGTATTGGAGTAACTTGCGGCTG
>APFE030581111.1:0-57148 GCA_000404065.3 Pinus taeda
TTCTATTTTGTGCCAACACGAGGTTATCCTTTAAGAGTTGGAGGACTTGTTGTTGATGTTCGATGTGATGTTCCACTGCTTGAACCTTAGAATTTTCTCTTAAATATGATGTGATGGATGGTGGTTCATACCAATAAAGTGCCATAAATGGGGTCATTTTTGTTGTTGTATGGAAGGAAGTGTTATACCACCATTCAGCCAGAGGCAACCATTTGACCCATTGTGTCTGTTTATCAGATACAAAGCAACGAAGATAACCTTCCAAACATTTATTTACTATCTCATTTGCCCATCAGATTGAGGATGATAAGATGAACTATGAGCTAATTGAGTACCAAGATAAGAAAATAATTCTGTCCAAAAATTTCCAGTGAAAATGTGATCTCTGTCACTTACAATAATCTTTGGGTTTCCATGTAGCTTTTGAATTGTTTCCATAAATGCATTAGAAATTATACTAGCTTTAAATGGATGTGATAATGCAAAAAAGTGTACATACTTGGTAAGTCTGTCAACTACCACCATGATGACACTCTTTCCCTCAGACTTGGGTAAACCTGTGATAAAATCCATTGAAACCTCCTCCCAACGTTGGATGAACTATGAGCTAACTGAAGTACCAAGATAAGAAAATAATTCTGTCCAAAAATTTCCAGTGAAAATGGGATCTCTGTCACTTACAATAATCTTTGGGTTTCTATGTAGCTTTTGAATTGTTTCCATAAATGCAGTAGAAACTATACTAGCTAAATGGATGTGATAATCCACAAAAGTGTGCATACATGGTAAGTCTGTCAACTACCACCATGATGACACTATTTCCCTCAGACTTGAGTAAACCTGTGATAAAATCCATTGAAACCTCCTCCCAACGTTGGCTTGGAATGGATAAAGGTTGAATAGACCCGGGGTCTTATTGTTTCAACTTTATTTTGTTGGCAAACCAAACATTCCGCCACAAAATTCTGAATATCCGATTTAAGGCCATCCCAAAAAAATTCTTTTTAACCCTGTGGTAAGTTTTTAAAAATCCTAAGTGCCCTCCTAAGAGAGAAGTGTGCAATTCCATAAGAATCTTTTGTTTGAGCTGGGAATTCTTACAGAGGTATAAGCGATCTTTGTACCATAACAAATCATTTTTCCAGCTAAATGTATCAGATGTAATGGAATCTTGTTGTAACTTTCGAATAAGTCCCCACACTTCTTCATCATTCTTCCATTCCTCCCTTGCTTCATTTATCCAATCTAATTGGATAATAGAAATGGCACACAACAATGCTTCCACATCCTCATCCTTTCTTCAGAGTGCATCTGCCACCACATTTTGCTTCCCTTTTTTGTAGATGATTTCAAAGTCATAACCCAACATCTTTGTGACCCACTTTTGTTGCTCTTCAGAGGATAATCTTTGTTCTAAAAAGTATTTAAGGCTATCATGATCCGTTTTTACCTTGAAGTGTCTTCCCATTAGGTAGGGTCGCCATTTCTTAAGTGCATGTAGTATTGCCAACATTTCCTTCTCATAATAGCTTTGTGTAAAAACTTTCCCTTGATTGGATGACTTTCAAAAGCAATGGCTCTTTCATCTTGCATTAAAATAACACCAATTCCATTTCTTGAAGCATCACATTCCACAATAATTTTTTTTGTAAAGTCTGGTGTAGCTAAGACCGGTGCTTGGCACATTGCCTCTTTAAGATGTTCAAAGGTATTTGTTGCTTCTGAAATCCATGAAAATGCATCTTTATTCAATAATGTGTTAGAGGTGCTGCTATTTTCCCATAATTCTTAACAAACTTGCGATAATACCCTATCAACCCGAGAAATCCTCACAGATGTTTTATGGATGTGGGGATTCCCATTCCTTAATGGCTTTAATTTTTCTAGGGTCTACCATAACTCCTTCATGAGATACAATATGACCCAGATATTCCACCTCTTGTACTCCAAAGAAACATTTGGATCTTTTTGCATATAATTGTTTATCCTCCAATAGTTGTAGCACCCTGTCAACATGTTCAACATGATCCTTCCAAGACTTGTAGATTAGTATATCATCAAAAAATACTAACACAAATTTTCTAAGGAAGGGTTTGAAAATGGAATTCATCAAACCCTGAAATGTAGAAGGTGCATTGGTAGGCCAAAAGGCATGACCAAAAATTCATAATGACCCTCATGAGTTCTAAATGATGTTTTCAGAATGTCTTCAGTCTTCATTCTAATTTGATGATATCCTGAACGAAGATCCAACTCGGTGAAGTAAATTGATCCATGCAATTCATCCAGTAATTCATCAATTATAGGAATGGGAAACTTATCTTTAATAGTGAGCTTGTTGAGCTCCCTATAATCCGGACACATGTGCCATGATCCATCCTTCATGTGCACTAATACTACTAGAGCAGAGAAAGAACTTGACTCGGTTGAATTATACCAACCTCTAGCATTTCTGCAACCATACGTTCAATTTCACCCTTTTGGGCATAGGGATATTTGTACGAACTGATGTTTGGAGGAACACTTCTTGGAATCAGATGAATAGCATGATCATGATCACGAATAGGTGGGATACCTTTGGGAGTCTCAAATACATTGGAATGATTGTCCAAGACTATTCGGAGATCTGGAGAAATAGATGATTCCAATGTGGAAACATCTAGCGAACATAATTGTGCAATTACACCTTTTCGTTCCTTTTTTAGAAGCTTTGTCATACCGTTAGAGCTGATTATCTTTCCTGGTTTCCCTGCAATACTCCTTAATTCAACTTCCTTTCCTTCCATAGAAAATTTCATGAAAAGTTCTTGAAAATTAAAAGCTATTGTACCCAAGGATTGTAGCCATTGGACTCCTAATACAACATCAGCACCTCCCATTGGAATGGAAAGCATTGGGCTAGTCATACATATTCTCCCATGGATAGCTTGATATTATGGCACTTTCCAGAGCAATTTATTGTTCCTCCATTCGCAATCATCACTTGACACTCTGGTGCTGGATATAGGAAGCAATTCAATTCTTTTGCTACCTTACAATGAATAAAATTGTGGGTGCTTCCTGAATCAATCAAAACTATTACCTTTTTCTTCTGATTTGTCCTTCTATCTTGATGGTTTGAGGAGTGGTAATTCCATCCAATGCATTACAAGATATGGTCGGATTCATTTTTTCTTTATCTAGACTTTGTTCCTAGAGTATATCCTCTTCTTTTGACCTTTCTTGCTCCTTTTCTTCTTCCTCTTCACAATCTATGTAGAATAATATCTTCTCAACACACTTATGACCTTTAGTGTATTTACTATCACAACTGTAACGAAGCCCTTTTGCTCTTTTTTCTTCCAATTGTTGTGGTGTCAACCTTATAGGTTGTGGAAGACTAGGGGCAACAACACTTCCATCTTTATAGTTGTGAGTGGTATGCTTCCTGGTTGCCATAATTTTGCTTTCCATTTTTCTTGCTAACCTGAATGCCTTCTCTAATGAATCATGTTCCCAAAGGTGAACATCATGTTGGATATTATCCTTTAAAGTCCCTATGAACACATCAATCCTATGCTCCTCTGGAATATTTTTTACCCTTATGTTCAATTTTTGGAACTCCTCAATGTGCTCCATTATTGAACCCTTTTGTTTGAGACTTATCAATTGGCTAAAAAAAGTGTTGCTTTTTGTATCCTCATAATGTTCTGTCAATTCTTACGTAAAAATTTCCCAAGTGATAATTTTCTTACGAGAACAAAGCCATTGATACCATACAAACTAATTTGGTTCCAAATATAAAGTTGCAATACGTACCTTTTGTGTGTTTTGCACATTATTGAGATCAAAAAATTGCTCCATTTGTAATATCCATGTTGTGGGATCCTTGCCGTCAAACTTCCTCATATCAATTCTTGGAATATGGTGGGTCTTCGATCCAACATAAGGGTCTATGGAATCATGATTAACATTTCTTTTGTTCTCATCATGAGTTTCCTTTACTACCTTTTCACCATTAGTGACCATTTCTTGTAGCAACTTACTCATATTTATCTTCAATTCTTCCATGTCTGTCTTCAAATCTATCTTCTAATCATTCGTCTTAGCTTCCATGCCATTCATCTTAGCTTCCATGCCCTTTATCTTAGATTCCATGCCATTTATCTTAGCCTCTGTTAGCTTTTGTGAGACTGGCATTTTTTGCACTTGGTCTTGCAATTTTGATATATCATGTAGCATTTCTTCCTCTTCTTCATGAGTCATGCTACTGCTTTCAGGTTGCTTACTAGGTGTTTGCATTTTCTTTCCTCGGGGCATCATTTACCAATAATAATGCTCTACTATGCCTTTTGAATTCTTCAAAATAAATTTTCAAACCAAGCTTAAGCAAAAATTTAAAAGAATCTACACACCTTTTTTCACTTTGTAGGAGCTCGATATTGCCTCTGATGTATCTCTATACTTTCGGATCATCCAGTTCTAAAATTGTGATTTGCAGTAGCCCTCTGTGTCCTCTTTCCAATGCCACTAGTTTGATCCAAATTGGATTCTCCAAGGAAGATTTATGTGAAATCTCCCACAGTGACCTGACTATAGACTAGTTCAGTAGAGTAAACTTGTACGACGTGCCACGAGTCACTATTTCAACTTTTGGCTCTAAAAAATATATACAAGAAACTGTAGTCCATCCTCTTTTTGTACCTTCTTAAAAAATTTCAATCCGATTCTCAGAGAGAAAGTTATGACGATTTTACTTAGGTCACCTATTTGGAATGTAATTCAGGAGTTTGCAAAAAGACCAACTTCCTCAGATCATATCTCTGCAAATATAGCGTGAAAATCTCTGAAATTCGGAATCGAGGTTCAGCGTAATTTCTTCTCAAATGGGTTTTTTTAGCTTCTGAAATGTCGCAGAAAAAAATTATAGTGAAAATTCCATGATGACCTATTTGGAGCAGCGAAACCCTAGAATCCAAAGCTCTGATACCAAATGTTATGGAACCAGCTCAAGAAAAGATAGAAAAGATAGATCAACGCCTTAGAATTCAGCCTCTTCGAGGGGGCAACCTCCTTTTACATTACATAAATGAACAATTCTTGGATGATTCAAATGACAAAACCTCCTTTCTATATATAGGAGTCTAAGGAGTCACAATATAATCTAGCCGACCTAACAATAATAATATTAAAGCCACAAAAATAACAATAGAGGGATTCTATGGGGCACAGTAATAACAATATGGGGGCAATAGGAGCACAACAATATTAATAAGGGGTATAACTACAATAGTAATGGGTAATCACTAGTATTATAGGGACCCAACAATGTAATTATAAGTAATTATAAGACAAAAACAAAATTCAAAAGAAACTACGCCTTAGTCATGTCACAAATTCTAACAAAAAAATTCCATTGCCGTATTTTTTAGTCTCCATAGATGTTCCCAATATTCACTAACTAATATTGAAATACATTGTTGTCACGGTCCATATAATATTAGTCATTCAATTTGATTTTCTTGTACACCTTAACACCTTCATTAGGGGGTGAAGGGATCACCTTATTAGCAAGATCATTGCTTTTGTATGGGAAAGTTACAAGTCTCAAATCTCTCTCTCGTGTTAAAGTGGGTATTTGTATTATATGATATAAAATTAAGGCTTGCATTTCCATATACATTAATAAAAAACATTTGGTTACATAAAAAAAGACATCCTTCATCGTGTTATTTAATTTGGTTTAACAAGGAGTAGTTTACGTGTGTAAAATTGATTGGGAAAGTTCACATACAAGTCCAAGTTTAGGTATATGTCTATAATTTTGGCACCATGACCACTATTAGAGGATTAACTTTTATATAGGTTTATGCAAAATTTTGATTCTTTAAAATTATTATTATAGTATGTACATAATGTATTTACTTACAATGTATAATTTGTCAATGGAGATATGGTTCAATGCTAATGGCAATGATATTTTTCTACGAAAAACATGTTCTACAACATAATCTGGAAAAGATAATATCATATACAACAACTAAAATGGAATCAAATTTGACATCTAATAATGTTAAACCCACACACACATATCAAAACAAAGTCATGTTATATCAGTTCAAAAGCTCATTAATAAATGATGGCTAGGTCACAATTGCATTAATCATCAATAACATGCAAGTCAATACAATATCAACAACAAATTTCCTATAATCAATGTGGCAAATCCACATTAAGGACGCCTCTAATGATCCACCACATAAGGTGAGGGAAAGCTTGCTAGTGTTTGAACATGGGTCTTCTTCAGAACAATCACCCCAACTAATCACTAAATCACATCATGATGAACATCTCACACACACACACTAAAAATTTGGTATACTCAACCTTTCCATTGAGTATATCTTTTTCCTAGCAAGGCAAAGTTATGCCTTGATATGCTCATTTTTAAAATTTAAATAATTTGGTTCTTTTCATAATAGAACAAAACCCCTAAATGCAAAGTTTTATGGTCAAACTCAACCTTTTGAGAGAGTCTATTTTTTTTGTTGTCAAGATAATGATTTGTTTTGATACACCCATTTTTTTAAATTTGAAAAATTCAAATTCTTCTTAAAATGGGTTAAAACTCCTAAGCGCGAAGTTTTATGGTCAAATTTGACATTTCCAATGAGTTTATTTTTCCTAGCCATGAAAATTTTGACATTTCCAAGGAGTTTATTTTTCCTGGTCAGGCAAAGGTCTACCTTGATTCACTTGTTTTTTGAAATTTGAACAATTAAGCTCTTCCTGAAATGAGCTAAGACTGCTAGACACAAAATTTCATAGTCAAAGTTCTCAACAATCAAGTGGAACTATAACTTTTAACAAAATTCCTATTAAATTTGGAGAATTTTTCGATGAAAAATGTTTCTCCTTTCTCTCTTTATAAATATATCAAAGAAGAAAAAATAAAAGGAAAATAATAAACTAGTATATAAACTTCTATCCATGATGGAGGTGTGATCCATGGAGGGGACGATGTATTGGAAGAAGTGTCCAGCTTACACTTGTAGTCATTTGGTAATGATGTGGCACGAGTCAGGGATATGTGGAGTTAGTGGGTCGAATTGGGGGTGCTTTTTGGTTTGCACTTGTTTTGGTGTGAGTAGGCGTTTGTAGTGTTTTTCTTTGCATTTTTAGTTGCTCATCATTCTTCACGATTGATTTGGTATATCAACTCTATGTTCCTGTTTATTGCTAGATGTTTGCAGTGTTTTGGTCCCAGCAATTGGGCGTAGTGGCGAACCTTTTGGTATGTTGGACAAGTTTTTCGTGGCAGGTGCAACTTACAAGGACAATCCTTTTGTGGTCGATGCAGCTTGAAAGGTTTCAATTGTATCATATATTCTTTGTGTTTTATTATTGTTGTTATGGTTGAATTTGGTGATGGGTCGTTAGGCCGGTGGATAAACATTTGTTGGAAATGTAGTTCTATTGTCGTCTTGGCTAATGTGATGCCTAGTGATCTGTATTGCTTATGTAATCCTACAGTGGTCTTACGGGGTGCCTAATGTTTGGGTTTTGTTGATGTATTCTCACTTGTTTGGATCTTTGGGAGTATAAATGATAGTTTATGTGTGTTAGGAGTACTTAGCTATAGTTTATAGTTTATGTGTGTGTGGGTTTGAAAGAGAAAATTCCAACATAATGAAATGTGCAAGTGTGAAGTTCATAAGATAGATCTAAATCATAACATATTTAAATTACTTATTAAAAATAGAGTACGCAAAAAATTGATACCCACTAAGAATGAATGTAACGATGCAATGTGAGAATACAAAGTGGTGTAATAGGAAAAAAAACAATGTAACAAAGTTATAAGAGATATAGATAAGATAGATAGCATTGAAGGAAAATAAAAGATGAAGAGTTAGATAGGTGGTTGGGAAGTCAAAGAGTCGGGATTGTGTTGAAGAAAATGAAAGTTATAAGAGATATAGATAGTATTGAAGGAAACAAAAATGATAGCAACAAAAGCTGAGGAGTTAGATAGGTAGTTGGGAAGTCAAAGAGGAGGGATTGTGAAGAAAATGAAAGGTCATGACAAGGGATGAAGAGTAAAATAAGTTGTTGAGAAGCCAGTGAATGAGAATAAAGAACATGAGAGATATTAGATTTAGATTACTTGATCCATGCAAACATGGAGGGAGTGTTGTTTAGTTGACATAAAACCAAGTAAGAAGAAAAGCACTAACAATACTTGATTGGTATACTCAACCTTTCCATTGAGTATACTTTTTTCCTAGCAAGGCAAAGTTATGCCTTGATATGCTCATTTTTAAAATTTAAATAATTTGGTTCTTTTCATAATAGAACAAAACCACTAAATGCAAAGTTTTATGGTCAAACTCAACCTTTTGAGAGAGTTTTTTTTTTTTTTGGCAAGATAATGATTTGTTTCGATACACCCATTTTTTTGAAATTTGAAAAATTCAAATTCTTCTTAAAATGGGTTAAAACTCCTAAGCGTGAAGTTTTGTGGTCAAATTTGACATTTCCAATGAGTTTATTTTTCTTAGCCATGATAAATTCGACATTTCCAAAGAGTTTATTTTCCCTTGTCATGCAAAGTTCTACCTTGATACACTTGTTTTTTTTAAATTTGAACAATTAAGCTCTTCTTGAAATGAGCCAAGACTGCTAAACACAATATTTCATAATCAAAGTTCTCAACAATCAAGTGGAACTATAACTTTTAACAAAATTCCTATTAAATTTGGAGAATTTTTTGATGAAAAATGTTTCTCCTTTCTCTCTTTATAAATATATCAAAGAAGAAAAAATAATAAACTAGTATATAAACTTCTATCTAGGATGGAGGTGCGATCCATGGAGGGGAAGATGTATTGGAAGAAGCGTTAGGCTTACACTTGTAGTCGTTTGGTAATGGTGTGGCACAGGTCAGGGATACGTGGAGCTAGTGGGTCAAATTGGGGGTGCTTTTGGGTTCACATTTGTTTTGGTGTGAGCAGGGTTTTGCAGTGCTTTTTCTTGGTATTTTTAGTTGCTCGTCACTCTTCACAGTCGATTTGGTGTATCAACTCTTTAATCCTGTTTATTGCTAGATGTTTCCAATGTTTCGATCCTGACAATTGGGCGCAATGGTGAACCTTTTGGCATGTTGGACAAGTATTTTTTTATTTTTTTTATTATTTTTTTATTTTTTGTGCGGCAGGTGCAACTTATAAGGACAATCCTTTTGTGGTCGATGCAACTTGAAAGGTTTCAATTATGTCTTATATTTGTGGTTTTTATTGTTGTTGTTATGGTTGACTTTGATGATGGGTCGTTAGGTCGATGGATAAACCTTTGTTAGAACTGTAGTTCTATTATCATCTTAGCTTACGAGATGCCTAGTGATCTGTATTGCTTATGTAATCCTATAGTGGTCTTACAAGATGCCTAGTGTTTGAGTTTTGTTGATGTATTCTCACTTGTTTGGATCTCTAGGAGTAGAAATTATAGTTTCTGTGTGTTAGGAGAAGCCCAACTCTCTTCTTATATGGAAGGTCTCATAAAGCGCTATAGATGTAATCACCCCATATTTTATTTTTTAAATAAGTGATACAAAATGTTAAAGTTCACAATAAATAAATAAATAAACATATATATAAAACATAAATATAAAATATTGATTTTTTAAATTTTACTTTAGACTTTTGTAATCTATATAGATTATAACACTCTTTCCGATTTAATAAACAATAACAATAAGCAATTTTCCACTATTATATTATAAATTCCATTTTTAAATTAAATTACATGTCTCATCCCACTAAACTATAAAATATAAAAATAAATTTTAAAAATCAATCTTAATATCACATTTATTAATCTGCTAGAAACATCAAATACTTTAAAATACAAACCCTGAAATCTTTCACTTTCAAACAAACAAACCAAAAAAAAATCATTAAAACTTTAACACCTCTTAACATTTATCATATCTACTAATTTAATTTCTTAAAAAATACATAAACATTTATTAAAATACATGTATTTTTATTAGGTTATTTTTTTTTTACTTCCACAATACCTAACCTCCATGGAGAAGGTAAAGGTAATACTTGTCTTCAAGTTAAAGAAAAACACTTTCCAAATACATATACAACTCACTAGACGTGGCGAGCACATTGATTGAGAGAGGTCGTAGTGGAAAAGTCTCCGGAGGGTTTTGTGTGGGGAATGGAGATATGGATTCCAACAGTACTTGAGTGGTCCCGGGCATGGTTGAGAAAGATTAGGTTTAAGTAAGGGTAGGGACACCGGTCAAATTTTGCTCTCATTTCTCGTGCCGTTGCCCCGGTGACATGACCATCGGCTTTCTTCGTTTGTTTTCTAACGGATGATGTGTTTGCATCTATGAAGAAAATTTCACGCTCTCGAGTGCATGGCCCATTCCTTTGCTTAGGTTTATGGGCACCAACTATAAAAATAATTGATTGGTGGGGGCCAAATTGTTGAGTTCGGTAGGGAATTTCTCCCAATTATTTGTTTTCATAGGGTTTGTGAATGAGATGCTCTGGTGAGTACGTTCTCTGTTGCTTTGCTTTGCTGGCTTCTTGGACAACTTTAAAATGTTCCCCTTGTCAACAAAAGACCATGGATAAATGGCAAAGGCATCGTAATTTGAATCGTTTTGTGTTTTGCCTAAAATAAGTGTTTGATTATTTGGAATTTAGAATTTGGAAAGGGTAGGTTGAGGGATTTTCAAGTTATTTGATTGGTTGTATTTATAGCATAGTATGTTTTTGGAAATTTGTAATATCCACTCGAATTTGTTAGGAAAAATGTGTTTAGGCTCTCCACTATAAGGAGAAATGTGGTGGAGAGTGGAGAAATGTGTTGGAGATTTTTGTAGCTTGTTGTATCTTTAAACTAAACTATAATGATTGGGATAAGATATGTGAATTTTTTAATATAATAAAGATTATTAATGAATTCCATTAGCTTGTATTTGACTAAGTTTCTTTAAGATGGTTGATGACGCACACATTCACAAAATATGACTCTAAAACTTACCCATATGCGATCGACTAAATCCCTTAGAGATGGATCAATGACACATCCACTCACAAGGTTATATAGATGATTCAGTTGTTGGATCTCCTTAGAGATGCTTGACTATCTCATTGATGTTCCCTGTAATGTAATTAAGTAGTTGTTAGGTATTAGTGATTGAGTTTGATTTAACCAGAGCTTGTAGCTATGTTGATCAATTACTAAGTAAATGTTAACCAAAAGAGACTATTTGACATAGAGCTTGGTTGGTTATGTCTCACTTGGTAAAGGAGCAAGTGCATGGAATATTAGTGGATTAGGTAGAAGAACAAACTTTGTCTCTCGTAGTTCATTAACATACAAAGAGTATTGTCCTCATGATATATCAAGAAGTCCATTAAGGATACAATCGCTTATGAGGTAACTAGTTTTATGTTGTGGTTTTATTGAAACTAATTAAATGGTCCAAGATTAGCCCCAATGTTGTGTGTGATTGTTTTATGATCATGGCTTTGATTCATGCATTATGTTCATATGTTATATCATGGTTATTGTGAGTTGTGTATGCCAAGCATTCATGCATGTTGAATGTTGACATGGATATTCCAAATAAATAGGGAATACAATCACATGCCCATTGAGATATGTAATTAAGTTTGACAAGGTTAATATGTGTCATGTTGTCTCTAATTTCACAGAACACAAAGATCATCATCCTCACCCGACACATGAGGTTCACTATTAAAGACCACCTCTCTTAATCATTGGACCATTTTCTTGTAAACAATAGAAATTGTAAACCAACTTTTCAAATTCCTTCAAACAAGTAAAAATCAAGTAATTGATTAACAAAACATTGAGGGTTACTTGGTTACATAAATATACACACTTATTAGCCTCTTTGTAACATCCTCCTCCCACATCTACCCAACTAACCATGCCAACCAGGGTAAACATGAGACAAGAGGATACTATGATCAGATTCAACATCCTATGTGACCTTAAGGAAGTGAAATCAACGGAAACATCACACATAGTCATCCAACATCGACTTCAAAATCCTTAGGAGATATGTCAACCACTCAGACAGCATGTCCCTAGGTCCCACTGTTGTTCTGGATCTCTTAGGCCATAGTCGCTCTCACGCTATAGGCAAGGGAGTGACCAGCAATCCAAACTTGCTCTCACAGGCTTGCTTGCTAGCGACCTAAGACCAAAATTGTCAGTTATGTGCCAGTGACCCCAGGGTTTAAGCCACTTTTTTAGGCCCAAAGTCCAGGTCACTGCCCATAATGGAGTGATACTTAGAATTAGTAAAAATACAAGGAAACAATGATGTAAAAGCAATAATTTGAACAAGACCATAACCAGACCCCTACTAGCCATGACAGCCATTTCGTCAAACATACCATCAACATGTAAACTACAGGTGTAAACAACATAACTAAGTGTAGGGATATCATACTTACTTGAGAATTGCTATGAACCATCATTCCCTCATGGCATTTGCTACATTACCATCTATTAGGTCACAGGCGCATTATCCATTCATATACAAGTATAACATGCTGAGAGCCATACATAGCTATTGTCATAAAATATACATATAACCAGCATAATAGAAACAAAAATATCATAAACATATCATCCATCAAAATCCATATACACATCAGTACATTTACACATAAAAATCAAGGGAATGAATTTCCCAATAATGAATGCAATGAACCAATTGGATATGGGACTACCATGTTCCACCCGACCATAGATTGGTTGAGCCAAGTCTCTCTTTAGCCAATCACCCCCGTGTCATATTCCAAGCATGAATGTGGGACTCATAGAACACACCAAAAACACTAATCAACATGGATGTCATCGGAGTTATCTGCCTACAGCGTGAGGAATTTGAGTGCCTCCTAGTCTCTCACGCTTTACAGTAATCCACAGTCTGATTCAGGGATCACTAGGCCCTACATCGAGACATACTCTCCAGGCTTTACCGTGCATCCCATCTCGGGACCACTAGGCCCAACGAAGAGAAAATCCACCTCATTCACCAGCAAGTGTTCCTAGGCCCACCAAGTATTATAGATCTGATATAAAAATATATGATAATAGAAATAAACCCAAGAATAATAAGATAGAAATAGATAGTAATTCTTCTTTATTGATCAAACCCTTAAGGTAGAGCAACATCATATATTCACTCCTTAAGGAAGGAGAACACTCCATAAGCCATATGCCTGTTCATTCACCAGGCTTTATCGTATATCCTGTCATTCACCAGCAAGTGTTCCTAGGCCCACCGAATATTATAGATCTGATATAAAAATATATGATAATAGAAATAAACCCAAGAATAATAAGATAGAAATATATAATAATTCTTCTTTATTGATCAAACCCTTAAGGTAGAGCAACACCATATATTCACTCCTTAAGGAAGGAGAACACTCCATAAGCCATATGCCTGTTCATACAATAATTCCTTGACATCTCTCAATGTGGAGTCTCTAGCCTCTATATAGGCCTCATACATACAATACCATGGATCATTACCATTGTTCCCTCAATACCATCTATCTAATATCATGAGCCCATTACATTATTACTAACTACTTGTGGTCCCTTACATGATACGAGTTAATTACCTTATTTATTACTATGGCCCATCCCTGGGTACCTCCCTTTGTACCCCATATTATCCCCCCTAGGTATATAACATTCCACTCGCCTTAGCATGTTTCGTCCCCGAAACATGGGAAGAACACAAATAATAAGATCTACTCAAAAGAGTAGTCCACTGGTACCATGCACGTGCATCTAGCCATCCAAGAGAAAGGTGAACCCTCGATCTCGCTGGTGCCTCGCTCGCTTGAGATGGAAGTTGATTGTGGTAGCTCTTCTGTGTTGACGTGTAGTAGGTGGATCTTCGCTCCTTGCTATTCGCCATGCGGGGGTTGTTGTCCTTGTGGCTAATTAGTTGCCATATTGTTGGTTGTTTTCTTGCAGGGTGATGTGGGTGATGATATGTTGAAGTTTTAACCAACGATGTCTTTTTCTTTAATTCACCTTTTACTGGAGCCTGACTGTTATCTGGTGCATGTTGTGGTGCGTGCTGTGGTGTCTTATCTTCCAATATTACTTCAACCACTGAGCCCTCATCTGATGTATCAGCACCTGTAACTTTTTCTGCTTCAGCCTCTATTTGTGTTTGATTGTCGATCATCACTGTCTCATCATCTGATATGTCAGTCTCTGGAACATCTTCTGCTTCAACCTCCATGTACTTTACCTATTTATTGATGGAAATATCCTGTAATGTAATTTTCTTCTTTTTATACCAGAGCTTCAAGAATTTCTTCTACATATTAATATTGATAGTACTCACTGATTCCATCCAAGGATATCCCAAAACAACATCCATATTATCCATCTTTGAAGTATAAAAATCACCATGCAACACATACTTATCCACAAAAATATTCAAATCCTTATACACTTGAACATCCTCATCATCCACCTGTGTGTTTTCAATGTGTTTTGCTGGAACTTACAATTTTTTTGTCAAATTAACATTGATAAAATAATGCTTGCAACTAGGATTTATAAAAACAATGATCTTCTCCTTCTGAATCAATCCATGAACCTGCAATAAGGAGATACCAGCAAAAAATAACCCTTTAGGTTTCTTGGTTTCTTTCTTTCCTGTAAAAATAAAGTCTTTGTTAGGTTGTGTGTCTATCTGTGTGAGCTTAGTAAGAGGACCTACAAGATTAGATTTATGGTCAAAGTGGTCACAAATAGATTTTGCGAACATCTGCCAAGCAGTTGTCCTTGGATGACATTTTTGATGACACTGTCACCATTGCCATCTTTCATGGTCCAAGTACATTTTTCCCACACTCAGCTGAGTTGCATCATCCATGATGTAATTCAATCTGAAATATTTCTCCATTTGTGTTAGCCATTTGGCTGGATGAGAGCCATCAAATTTATACACGTTTCTCTGATCTAGGCCCGCCATAACAAAAAAAATTGGCGAAAATTTGAAATGGCCACAATTCCGTCAATATTGCTCAGAATCCCTATTATGACCTATTTTTGGAAATGGAACAACCATTTTGCATCTGCCCATGTGATAGAAATCCTGATCCATACACTAGAATTTTAGATCTACGTTGCAACTCTCCCGCCGTCACCAAAAACTCTGAAAAAAAAGAGTTGATTTTAAATCAGCGATATCTCCCTCATCCGGACTCCGATTTGACTGAAATTTATTTATTTTTAAATTGGGTATTTTTTCACAAAGAATCCAGATTTACAATTAGATTTTGCAGATCTTGCACTAGGACGTCTAGATCTGGGCTGCAAACTCGCTGCCCCAAAAAACTGTCTACGACACTACTGATTTTTAAATCAGCGATATTTCCTTCATCCGGACTCCAATTCGGCCGATTTTTATTTTATATATATTATATATATATATATATATATATATATTTTTTTTAATCGGGTATTTTTTCACAAAGAATCTAGTATCTGCAATTAGATTTTTTGTAGATTTTTCCCCAAACATACAAATCTGATCTGCAAACTCGTCGCCCCAGAAATCTTGCCAAAAAAAATAAAAAAAAAAAAATCAAATCTCCATTTTGCCAAGAAAGTGCTCTGATACCACTTGTTATAGATTCGATATAAAAATATATGATAATAGAATAAACACAAAAATAATAAGATAGAAATAGATAGTAATTCTTCTTTATTGATCAAACCCTTAAGGTAGGGCAACACCATGACATTCACTCCTTAAGGAGGAGACACTCCACAAGCCATATGCCTGTTCATACAATAATTCCTTGACATCTCTCAATGTGGAGTCTCTAGCCTCTATATAGGCCTCATACATACAATACCATGGATCATTACCATGGTTCCCTCAATACCATTTATCTAATATCATGGGCCCATTACATTATTAGTAACTACTTGTAGTTCCTTACATGATACGGGTTAACCACCTTATTTATTACTATGGCCCATCCCATTATTACATTATTCCCTTGGGTACCTCCATTTGTACCCCATATTATCCCCCTTAGGTATATAACACCGAGGCACACAATCTGGCTTTATCGCAACCCACAGTCTAGTTCAGGGGTTACTGGGTCAGTGGCTTCATGATCCACAATCCAGTTCAGGGACCACTAGACCATGTGTTTGCTAATTCGTAGATCCACCCCACTCAGCTTTGAATACAATTCGGCCATCCCACATAAATCGAATGAGAGAACCCATCTCATCAAAGCTATCAGGAAATGGCAAGGCTAAGCTGAAAATATTGTCACATCGGGCAAAACCCATGCCATGATAGAAAAGAACCACATGCAATCCCATACATGCCAAATTTAGCAAGGAAAATACACATGCAAGTTGATACCTACAATGAAGCTTGTTGTAGTTGCTTGATCCTACCTTTCCCTACTTGATCTTTGCTTCCTCTTGCCTTCTTTTCATTTCTTGCTCCAATGCCAAAGTGTTCCAAGAAACTCTAAGTTTCCAAGAGTGTGAGAGAATAATGAGAGATATCCAAAACTGAACTGATCAAGCCTTGCCCACTGATCCTCGTAAGCCTCTTTTTATCAATGAGACCTCTATTTTCTTCATTTTCCATTATTTTCCTTCATTTTCCTCTTCACATGCAACTTGTGACCTTTCACTTTCCTTTTCTCCTAATTTCCATTATTTTCATAAATAAATGTGCCAAAAATGTTAATTTTCCTTTCCAAAGCCTTAGCCATTGCCTTTGCAAATTTCCTCAGTCATAAACAATTAAATGAACACCCACACTAGGATGTCTTGCCCACCATTCAACTTGGAATATGTGTCCCATCATTTGTGGTATTTATATATTGTTACAAACCAGCAAATAAGAGAATATAATGCCTATATCAATCAACAAGGGAATCCAGAGGCTCACACCTCCACCCTCGTAGTAATACCAGGATTCACCTCGTTCCTAGGAAGTCCATATCCACTGGAAAGTCAATTCTGCATCTAATGTCCAACGCTACAATCTTGCGCCACTTGTCCTTTCAGTGAACAGTTAACGACTCATTATTCCAGGGCGCACTCCCAATGTGCATCTGGTTCCATCTGGTAATGTCAATGACCAAAACAAATCTATCCTCGGTCTTCCCTTCTCTGCTACATAGTCCCTCAACCAATCTGGTCAACCCCTTCCATGTAGTAACTCACCTTCCAAGCTCCATCGGCATCCCTATCTCGAGCAGTCCATCCCTCGGCAAGGCTTCCTCGCATCAGAAGATACAAAAACCAAGGCATACCCCTGCCTTAAAATCATCATATCGGTCATAGCGTGCTCATGGAAATCAATGGACATTATTGGGTACCAGTGTCCCATAATGGCCCTGCTCCTTAAGTGCTCTACCAACATCCTGCATCATGTTCCAATTTCCTTCACTGCTGCTGCTAATTCTTGGTATCGATTTCAACCACCCAACCAGACATGTTCATGTATTATTGTTCCAAGCATGTAATTTCCATTAGATTTAAAATAAATTGAAATAACTTCAAATCATACCTCATTGGTAGCTCGTCAATAAGGTACACTTAGAATTTTGTTTGCTTCCTTTCACAACAAGTCAAACTAGCATATTTGACTAAATCATCATGTATAAACATATCACATCAGGTTAGCTCCAAACACAACCATCATAGATCATAAATCACATGTAACCATCATAAACCAGAGTCATAGATTACATTTAATCATCATAAACCAAAATCATAAATCACATGCATAATAAAATTGAAGTAAAACAATGATACTTATCCTTTAATCAAGCCTTAGCTTCTACCTTTGTCTTTATTCTGTACACACTCTAGATCAAATGCCACACCCAACAATCATCCAGTGCCTTCTCCTCAACCATGTGCATGTACACATAGTGTGCATCACACACATACTATCACACACTACATACAACACCATGCAATACATGCACTGACACCTGACATACAACACATACACCTACACCCAACGCACAACACAACACAAATATGTATATAGAGTGCAACACAATGAATGCATATGTCACGATACCATGACTACACAATGCACATACATAGTACTACATGCCCGCAACACAGCATGAATGACATGCACTCAAGCCCACATGTACAAAGCACCACCTGCACAACGTGTGCACAACATCACACGTACATGGCACCATCTGCACAACGTTTACACAATGCCTCATGTACATTGCACTATTGTACAACATGTACACAATACCATGCGCATGATAGGTACACGACGCCACATGTATACAGTGCCACATGCATGACATGTACACATCACCACCTGCACACAACACCACTTGTACAACATGTACACAACACTACATGCCCACAACACCACTTGTACAATCATGCACGGAACACCATATGTACATAGCGCCACATGTACACCATGCACGCACCACCACTTTTACATAGTACTGCATATCCAACATATACATAGCATCATTTGTACACAACATTGCATATCCAATCATGCGCACAACACTATTTGTACCATTCTGTACATAACATTACATAAACAACATGTACACACACTATATATACAGAACACCATGTGTGCACACATCATAGATGCAACACATACAACATAGGCATAATAGTAGTACCACACATCCAAAATCACACTGTCCTTACCAAGAAACCTTGCTTCCAGTGTCTTATCCATGCTTATCCTAACATGTCGCAGACCATACTGATTTCATTTGTTGATGTATCCCTCAGTATAACCTTCCCATAACATAAGCATAGGCATAATACAAGCATACAATATAAACTCATATTCACATGATATTGACCTCATATATTTGTCATGACTACTCTTCCCACTTGATTCCTTATAGCCAGGGACTTCTTCATGCCATTCGCCTGCGTAAGCAATCATTTCACCACAAGAACAATTCTTGAGGATTTGTCGGACAGTGACATAGATACATGGATACATACATACATACATATATGTAAACATTATCACAAACAATCATGATCCTGTTAGACAACGATATGCATACATACATATATATACACATAAACGTTAGCGTTAATAGTCATGATCCATGACGACCCTGTCAAACATGACATACATACACACCTACATGTATATCTATATAAACATTAGAATAATCATGATCATAACATAATTACTAGATATCAAGGTCAAGGGTTAAGAGAACTTCCTTTATTCATGCAACACATGCACAACACTGAGAATAGTGATTTCCAACATAGCCAAGGCATATGATGCCTCAAATCCATTTACTTTACCTTTTTGGTTACCTTTCTCATGACTTTACTACCATCGTCCATTTACCACAATGGACCCAGCCAGTCCAACTGACTGTCATAGTCTTACCTTCCGCTGCTCTCACTTATGCACAAAGCTTCATCTGAATCTCACATTACCTATTGGGTACCACACAGTTCTCCCCGAGATCCATCAACTTTCCTCTTTCCCAACCAATTCCCAAGACTCAAAACTTAAAATGCAAGCACAAGAAATAAGCAAGAAGAAAACCATGAAAACCAAAAGCAATATGACACCGCAAAAAAGTGGCATGATCATGCACTAGACATAACAAAACTGCAAATCAAGCACAAGCAAATCACAAAGACCAAAAGCACAAGACTAACAACAGACACCATGACTCAATCGCCATGGTTCCTAGGGAAAGCTCAACCCAAGCCTTCTTCAATATTTCATGGCAGTCTCTTGCCATGCAATCCCCTGCATCATACTACCACAAACACATAATTGTCAGTGCAAAAATAAACATAACAACATACTAGTTACCTTACCTTGTTGTGCCAAGCACATTGCTTACAATTGAACACATCCATTCCATCTCTCAAGGGACTCCAATCCTTTGACAAATCCACCTGTAACTAAATACTAACTAATATACCTGTCAAGTACAGGTTCATAAATCTAGCACATATCCACATAATGCCAGACGAGATCAAGGTTAAGAAGAATCCCTGTATGCAAAGCACTCATTTGCTTGGAATTAGGGTTTCCAAACATAGCCAAAGGAATTCTTGCCCAATTCCTTTATTTTTCCCTTTTTACCTTGTTGCAATCGAGGCTTACTATGCATTGTCACATCACCCAACTTTTAGTTATATAAGCACATCAACTATCACCTTGTCACACTAATACCAATCATGTTTCTCGCAACTGCTCACACATATCAACCACGTGTTCCAAACATCAAGACAATCATATGTATTAATTTGAAATCAACATTTACCAAGACTAATTGTAGAAAATCTTGTAGATTCACAAGCTCATGCAATGTACTAAATCAAAAGACAAGAATCTACTTCTACTTTCAACTAGCGAAAGCCAATAGATCAATGAAAATAATATGAACAAGAAGAAGATAAATCAATGGCACGTAACACAAGATGCATCTAGGGAAATCCACTGCTCAAAACCCCACTATTTGTATTGCATATACTAGAAATATGAGTGAAGATACAAAGCTTGTTCTCACTAGAACAATTCCGCACAAGTATGCTCAACTCTCTCAGATCACAAGCTAGCTCTTGGCCAACACTTAGCCAATTCTGCAACTCTCCAAGCTCTTGATCTCTTGTGTAATTCCTAGGATGAATAGCCCACATTTAAAGGGAATTCATGCTTCCAGGACTGTGCAATCCAAACATAGGATCAATATCTGACATGTGCATAATATTTACGCTCCAGTAAATAATACCATTGGTAGTACATTGTCCCCGCACTCTAGTCTCAACTAGGTCTTTCTATGAACTAACACGCATGAGTTTCTCATGAGGGAATCTTTAGTTAACTAGAGTAGCACTAGTGGATAGTGAACCAACTGATTGTTAGTCATCTATTAGTTCCTCAAACAGTTTGGAACTAATTTAACTAAACTTAACTTAGTAAACCGAGTGATCTAATTTCCAACTCAATTTAAACTCATACTGGACCCCTAAAACTTAGGGAGAACATATACATGACTATAGAAAGACTTCCAACTCGAAATTTCTATGCTAATTAAGTTAATTAAACTTAATTAACTATTTACAAATTGCTATGAGAATATAATTCGATTTTAATTCTTAGTTTAATTCAAGGACAAATTAAACTAGAGTTTCTTGTTGCCATTTCTCAACACTAACAATCATGTCATAATCCATAGTCAACTCATAGTCATTAGTCATAATGCTACAACTATCACCTACTTACACTCAAGTACATATCAACTATCCCAACACATATGTATCAATACAATCATCTTAAAACAAGATCATTGGAACACATACTCATATTATGTAATTCATCAGACATTCAAACAACTTGCAAACATACCATGTTAACTAAATCAACTAGATGACATAATCAAACACTCAAACATAAAATAGACGACAAAAGCAAACTCATACCTTAATGTATCTCAAGGGAGGCTATCTTGTCTACACAATCAAGCTAGTTAGAACGATATAACTTCTCAACGCGTCAACTTAAACATAAATAAGATCATGCTATCCATAACAATCACTAAGTAACATGTTTACATCCCAACTCATAAACATTGGTCATTCACACATATCAATCACATATGCAAAGTCAATCTAGATTAGTGCAACACCATATCACAAATATGTCGTCTCATACTTTAATATCGCAACCATAACCATATGCATAGGTCAAACCAGGTTAACACAATACATATAGCATCAAGATCTTCAATGCAATGAATATAACCATCATGCATATGACCAATCCAAATTACAAAATCAAGATCTCAATGAAATAACCTTAATCATCATGCTAACTATCATTTAATAACAACAAGTTAACCTATAAGATAATTCATCAATAACATATGACATAATCATCAGGTTATCTAATATAAAACAATAATAGTAATGCATACAACCCCAGGTTACCATCATTCTTAACTATCTGACTCTTGTGCATATCACTATGCTAATCAACTATCATCTATCATGTATGTAACCATAACATCAAAATACATGTACATAAACCTAATATATATAAACCTAATGCATATAAAAATCCTTGACTTACATACCTACTTGCCAAACATACAATACATGTATGACGATATGCTCTTACCCGAAAATCCAATGTTGCAACCTCATTATGATGATATGCATCTCCTGCTCTATCTCAACTAACACATTAGCATCATAACAACCAATATCACCCTGATGACTTAAATTGCATACCATGACTTCACAAGGCATGTTTGACCTACCATTCATGCATAGCTATAACCAAGACCATACATGCATAATGACTGCGTATAGACATACAACACATGAGTATAAAACCATATACACATCCTTCTAGCTAGAGTCCAGCCATAAATGCATGACCATATCAACTTCACAAACCATGACCTAATGCATGAAAACAACAACCACATCACGCCACTGTACACATTGCCCCATGCAACCATAAACATGCATAAGTAATGCATAATCAACTACACATACACATGAACGCATGTAGTCGAGCATAAGCGATCAATTCTTGTAACCAACCTACAAGGCTGATACATGTAATCAAACATACAAGAATGCAACCTACCATACAAGGATGTAATCAAGCGACATATAACAACATGTAAATGCCATATAACAATATGTAACCAATAATATACTCATGACGATGAATTCCACTAAAATCAACATCAAGTTCCTCATGACAACTTGAAGTTTCACATGACGACATCACTGCAACCCTGATCGACATTATGAAAATGCAACAAGCACATCCAATGCAAGTGTAATGGACACACATGCAACTTACATGCATTCATAACCAACAGACACTGCCCATCCAGTCTGAGGGGTGAACCATGCTCTGATACCACTCTGTAACACTCTCCTCCACCATCTACCCAAGTGACCATGCCAGCCGAGGTAAACATGAGATGAGAGGTTACTATGATCAGATTCGACCTCCTATGTAACCTTAAGGAAGTGGAATTGACAGAAACATCACACACATTCATCCAACATCAACTTCATAATCCTCAGGAGACATGTTAGCCACTCAAACAATCTGTCCCTTGGTCTCACTATTATTCTGGATCTCTTAGGCCATAGTCTATCTCATGCTATGGGCAAGGAAGCGACCAACGACCCAAAGTCACTCTCACAGGCTTGCCTACAAGCGATCAAAGACCAAAATTACCAGTTTTGTGCCATCAACCCCAGGGTTTAAGCCACTTTTTCAGGCCAGAGCCCAAGTCACTGCCCAAAATGGAGTGATAGCTTAGAATCAGTAAAAATACAGGGAAACAATGATGCAAAAGAAATAAGTTGAACAAGACCATAACCAGACCCCCACTAGCCATGACAACCATTTCGTTAAACATATCATCAACATGTAACCTACGGGTGTAAACAACAAAACTAAGTGTAGGGATCTCATACTTATCTGAGAATCGTTACGAACCATTGTTCCCTCATATCATTTGCTGCATTGTCATCTATTAGGTCATATACTCATTATCCATTCATATACAAGTAAAACATGTTGAGATCCATACATAGTTGCTATCATAAAATATACATATAACCAACATAATAGGAACATAAATACCATAAACATATTAGTCTTCAAAATCCATATATACATTAGTACATTTACACATGAAAATAAAGGGAATGAATTTCTCATTAATGAATTCAATGAACCAACCGGAGATGGGACTACCACGTTCCACCTAACCATAGATTGGTTGAGCCAAGTCTCTCTTTAGCCAATCACCCTCATGCCATATTCCAAGCATGAAAGTGGGACTCATAGAACACCCCAAAAACACTAATCAACATGGATGCCACCGGAGTTCTCCGCCTACACCGTGAGGAATTTGAGTGCCTCCTAGTCTCTTAAGCTTTACCGCAATCCACAGTCTGATCCAAGGATCAGTAGGCCCTACACCGAGACATACTATTCAGGTTTTACCATACGTCCCATCCCGGGACCACTAGGCCCAATGGAGAGAAAATCCACCTCTTGGCTTTACCGTATATCCCGCCATTCACCGACAAGGATTCCTAGGCCCACCGAGGCACACAATCAGGTTTTACCGCAACCCATAGTTCGGTTCAGGGGTTACTAGGCAATTGGATTTGTGATCCACAGTCTGGTTCAGGGACCACTAGATCACGTGTTTGTCAATTCGGAGATCCACCCCACTCATCTTTGAATCCAATCCGACCATCCCACATAAACCGAATGGGAGAACCCATCTCATCAAAGCTATTAGGAAATGGCACGGCTAGGCTGAAAATACTATTACACCGAGAAAAATCCATGCCATGACATAAAAGAACCACATGCAATCCCATGAATGCCAAATATAGCAAGGAAAGTACACATGCAAGTCGATACCTGCAATGAAGACTACTGTAGCTGCTTGATCCTGCCTTTCCCTGCTTGATCTTTGCTTCTTCTCACCTTCTTTTCCTTTCTTTCTCCAATGCCAAAGCGCTCCAAGAAACTCTAAGTGTCCAAGAGTGTGTGAGAGAGAGAGAGATCCAAAACTGAACTGATCAAGCCTTGCCCACTGATCCTCATAAGCATTTTTATCAATGAGGCCTCTATTTTCTTCATTTTCCATTATTTTCCTTCATTTTCCTCCTCACATGCAACTTGTGACCTTTCACCTTCCTTTTCTCCCAATTTCCATTATTTTGATAAATAAATGTGCCTAAAATGTCATTTTGCCTTTCCAAAGCCTTAGTCATTTCCTTTGCCAATTTCCTTAGCCACAAACAACCAAATGAACACCCACACTAGGATGTCTTGCCCACCATTCAGCTTGGAATACCTGTGTAACAGCCTAGAAATAAAAACATGTAATTAATTAGACTAATCATGCGATTCATAGTCAACATGCAATTTATTAACTAATTAAAATATGAGTGAAGAGAGAGACAACTTACCTGTGGAACGCTAGTTGAACACTAGATGAATTTTGCTACCTGCAACAAAGTCTTGGGGACAACTCTCCATCCAACCGTAGGCTCAGTTGCACGAAATCTTGCTACAACTGGCCACCCCCGATCCCTCAATCAACGTACTACTGTCAGGGTATCCTTTGTCTCACAACACTATTCTCCCAAGAGAATGGATGGTGGAATCATGGAATGATGGAATGCCTCTCATCTTCCTCCCCATCTATTAAATAGAGCAAACATTGGAAGAGGAACCACATGCGCACACTGCATGTGTCCACATGCAACTTTACTCTTTCTTGTTTTATTCTTATTTATATTTATTTAGAGCATGTAATTAATTTATTATTACTATTTTTTATTATTTACTATTTATTTACTATTATATTATATTATTTATTATTTATTATTAAGGGACATTACATTCATTTTGTTATTTATTACTTCATGTAACAGCCTGACACCCTCTGCTGAACTAGTATAACCAGCAGGCATCGAAAGTTTCACAACACCTGGGAAATCCCAAGGAATCTCTATCCTTTTTCCCACTTTCAGAATCAGGTATAAGCTCCAATCCGACCATCCCACATAAATCGAATGGGAGAACCCATCTCATCAAAGCAATTAGGAATGGCAAGGCTAGGTTGAAAATACTGTTACAGCGGGCAAAACCCATGCCATGATAGAAAAGAACCACATGCAATCCCATGCATGCCAAATCTAGCAAGGAAAATACACATGCAAGTCGATACCTGCAATGAAGACTACTGTCGCTGCTTGATCTTGCCTTTCCCTGCTTGATCTTTGCTTCCTCTCACCTTCTTTTCCTTTCTTTCTCTAATGCCAAAGCGCTCCAAAAAACTCTACGTGTCCAAGAGTGTGAGAGAGAGAGAGATCCAAAATTGAACTGATCAAGCCTTGCCCACTGATCCTCTGAATCATTTTATCAATGAGGCCTCTATTTTCTTCATTTTCCATTATTTTCCTTCATTTTCCTCCTCACATGCAACCTGTGACCTTTCACCTTCCTTTTCTCCTAATTTCCATTATTTTGATAAATAAATGTGCCAAAAATGTCATTTTGCCTTTCCAAAGCCTTAGTCATTTCCTTAGCCAAAAACAACCAAATGAACACCCACACTAGGATGTCTTGCCCACCATTCAGCTTGGAATACGTGTCCCATCATCCGTGGTATTTATATAATTTTACATGGAATTTTCACCATGGTTGTTACATTCTCATATTCTCTTTCTCTTAGATTTTTAATACTTGTTAGGTTAAAGTCATACTACAATTACTTTGCATAACACGTCGATTGATTTAATACCTTACATTTTTATGACAACAATATATGTACCTTGGACCAATATCTAGTTTCATGGTTTAGATTCTCAAGTTTCACCGTATTTATTGCCATTTGTTGAGTTTGTATTCACATAGATAAGTCACGTTTCTTGTCAACAATGGCTTGTTGAATTGGTAAAAGTGGGGTGGTAATGTAGCCTTCGTTGGGGTTCAAGTCTCGCCAATGACACGATGTAAAATCCTTCAAGCATAATATAAGCATTTTTGCTAAACTATGTAGTCTCCATGCATGATGAAATGAACCTTGGAGATAGAATAATTAAAATGACATGACCTTGTTCTTGGGTCTTCCATCCAATACGCAAGTTCCCTTCAAAAAAGACAACTTAAACATGTGTCCCAGAGCATTTAAACACAAATTAAAGCTTTTTAATGTTCACTTCATTTTTTTATGAAACGTTGCTTCTAGTCGTCCTGAAGTTTAGTGGTTATGCTATGAGGGTATTTCTATATCATTAAAATAACCAAAAACTTGCACCTTACCTCATTGGTATCCACTCAATGAGTTTTAAACCCAATATCGGACATTAATTCAAGCTCATTCATCTAACAATGTGCTAGTTTTAAACCTAATATATGACTAATACAAGCTCATTCATTTAACAATGTGCTACTAATTCACACTCTTGTAAGAATAGGATTTTATGTTGTGCGCCTACAACCACCCTCCAAAATATTGCCTTTGCTTCCATTTTGGAGCCTTCCTTCTTAACCACAACAACTCATCTTGCACTGATCCAGTTATCTGTGCTTTGACTGAGACTTATCTTTTCATTTTGGCTTGTGTTTGCTTACTTAGTTTATTTTTGAACTCATAAGTTGATCTCTTGACTTGGTCCCACAACAATTCTAGGATTGCCCCAAGAAACTACACAATTCTTGAGACAACCAGCCTTGTTGTTGGGAATTCATAGTTATGACTACTAGTGAGCCTTGAGCTCAGAAAATGCACAGTCATGAGGGGGAAACCCAACACTGAGCCCATATATTATGTAACCCTCATTGAGCTTGGAAATTTCTCAATGCACTGAGCCATAAAGTTGCCCAGTTCCCAAAAATGCGTTGTCTTTCCTAGCAGTGTGCATGGCAAGTTTCCCCGAAAACAAAAAGCATCTCTAAAAAAGAGGGATCTATTTTTACCATCGTAAAGGAGGCACTTGCGTTATTTTTAGAAACTTTTGCCAAGTGTCGCTTTTTCCTTGATTTTAGGCATGTGCGTCATAAACCCTAATTTATCCAAATCTATTTAATTGACATTGCTAGAGCTCATTTTCACACTTGATCTTGGATCTCTAGCATTCCCAAGGAGATTAAGGAGACTTCGGTGCAATTGTTGTCGCTTTTTTGGGTGAGTTTTGCTTTTGTCGTCTCTTGTCGCTTTTTTCTGTTGCTTTTTGTCATTTGGCTTGTGTGAGTGTTGTTTCACTTGTTTATCTACATGGTTGTTTCCATTTTAACTTGTATAAGTGTTGTTTGAAGTTATAGATTTCCCTTCCCAAGTGTCGCATGACTTTTCCTGTTTTTGCACCAATGGTCGCCATTGCGGCGATTATCCTCACACTCTTCATTTTCCTTCTGTTTAATCAATTGTTGCACTTATTTCACATGCATGCATCTACAGTTAGTCAGATCTGCACTCAGCTTCACACTATCTCCCAGATTCTTGTTTTCATACTTTCCTTTGGCAGATATGGGTTTCCGTTGGTCGGATCTCACTTTGCACAGCTTGCATTATGCAATCTGGAGGCTCAAGCCACCAGCTTGGCCCCTGGAATTGTGCAGAGCATAACTTGAGTTGGTTTCAATTGCGTAGTTTCAAGAGCCAACCTCCTAGCTTGGGCATTAAGACCACACAATGGCAGTCTCTCCCACACCTTTGCCCAAGATGAAATGTGCATTGCGCAGTTTCAGTCATCAAGCTTCCAACCTAACTATTGGGACTACACAGTTCCCACAGTCAGCCTATCACTCCTGTCAAGAAAAACTTCACAATCCCTCACATCAAGCACCCAACTTACTGCTTGAACTTTCCTTGAAGTTGTTTTGGTTTTAAACTGACATTTTCTTGCCGTGTCCTCTCCGTCCCACAGGAAAAATAGTTGTTGAGCATCTCTCGAGCAGTCACAATTAACATGGCATCAAAGAGAGTTGCATCAAAGGAAACCACTGAGATCAGTAATGGGGAAGTAGTTGAGAAGACATTAGTTGATTTACTAGTGCATGCTAATACTCAGTTGTTTATTGAGAAGGGAACAACATTGATATGGCAACAGATCAAAGATATTTTTGCAAAGGACTTTGAGGCAAATTTGGAGGACTGTCAAGTTTATCTTAGTATCTGAATTTCAGGGCTATACAAGGTTGCATGCAAGTATCCCATAATTGTCTCACATACAAATGAACAGATTATGACATTGAGCAGTGCCAATGAGCAGAATCTTTCCACATTCAAGCCAGAAGACTTTAAGCAGATGTATCACTTGCTTGAGCCGATGAAGCGCATGGAATCACTCTTCTATGCCACCCATGGCTACGTGAACACAAGAGACATTTTCAAGCACTGGGTGAAAGATCCATCGAAGTTTCAGCAGATACCCACCCATGTTTATAAGACAAAGTCCCTCAGTAAGGCTTACAAGTTCTTGATCGTCTTTACTTGCATAATAGATGGTGAAGAGATCACAAAAACCTTTCCTTAAGGGCGGGTAGTCTTACTGGATGAGTTGTTGAATGATGGGAGGCCATTCAACTGGTCATATCTGTTGGCTCAACAATTGAAGTCCCATGTGGCTAAGGCTCGAAAGCTGCCCAAGAATGAGCAAGCAAGGTTTTATATGTCTGCATACTTACTGGATGCAATCTGTGCACAACAATAGTTCCCTAGCATGAAATGGACATGGACACCATGAGAGACTGTCGTGAATATCTATTACAAGTTACTTTTCGACTACAATTATCGAGGAGTAATGGTAAGGTTAACTAACCACTTTATCATCCCGATATACAAGCTTATATTTGAGTAAGATTCACCTTGCATGTCTCGAGAAATAACGGAGGTGATAGTAGACATTGTAGATTGTTATGCCTCACTAAGTGGCACTTTCATCGGATTCTTTGGCACAGAGAAGCCTCCACATGTCTTACCAAGATATGCCACTGACAAACTAATCATGCAAGAAGTATTATACAACCTTTCTATAGGGTTGTCAGCAGGACTACATAGGAAGAAGAAAGTTCCATGACCCACTCTTCTTTTGTGGATTGGATCATACGAGATTAAGAAATTGAAATATGTAGATGTTGAAGCTAAGGACATAGTGAAATTCAAGTTCAACACCAAGGAATTTAATCTATATAGTCCCCACAGTATTTGCAAGGACCACTGTACGAGAGCCTACTTTCCCTGGATCATCGGGGCATTTCATTGGCCATAGGAGGATCCTTGGAGGTACAACTACAATTCCTCCAAACTCAACGAGTCAATCGGTATAACAAGGACTTGTAAGTCTCCTCCATGGATAGGAGCAGCTCGAGAAGCAACAACAACAACAGTAGGAGGCATAAATCCAGTGCAGGACAAGGAAGAGGAAGATTGCTAACAATCCAGAGGAAGAGCAAAGCTGCAAAATCAAGGTACATCCTATTATCGCGAAGGCAACTTTGGCAGTGGAAGCAGAGAGGGAGAAAAGGATGAAGAGAGAAGAGTGGGGGAAGAGAGAAAAGCATAGGTTGCAGGAGACATAGAAGAAGTTAAAGGAATAATAAGAGTTGAGGAGGGGATAACTAGAAGAGAAGTAGACGTAGGAAGACGAACAAAAGAAAGGAGCAATGACGGAGGAAACAACGTCGATATAGGTTGAAGAGCCAGAACAACCATCAACTGAGGAGGAACGTGAACAAATGCAGGATCATGATCTTGCTCAGCAAATTGAGAAATTAATTGAAGTGATAGACATGGAGTTGGAACATAACAAAAAATGAAGATGTTGACCTGATGTCGAGAGCACCACAGGTCATCCCTCAGTCTCCACCACCTCCAGCAGTAGAGCCAACCCCGAGCGAGCAAGGAGATGTTGTTATCCTTGATGATTATTCAGTCATGGATGTGTACAAACTATCATTTGATGAGTTCTAGAAGAGGATCGTACATGCACGAAGGAAGCACTTTATGGATGATCATGCATCACCTACATTCATAAAAGAAAGGGTTATAGTGTCTGACACTAGGAAGCATCCAAATGGCATTGTTGAAGCCAACTTGGCCTATGCAGGAGCAACAAGCTCAAATGTTCAGTATCTTACAACTGAGCATAAGCAACTGGAAAAGAACTTGTAGGCTACCAGGAAAGAGGCAAAACAACTCTAAGCAACAACATAGAATTTAGATTTTGCATTGGGGGAGATGAGGACAACGATACTTGCTGAAGTATTGGCACTTGGAGAAACCATGTGGAAGCTCTATGATGGATTTGTCATTGTGCATAAAGTAGTTGTCTGTTTACATGGCCTACGATAGTGGATCAAGGAGTTTTTTCAAATTATCAGAAACATACATGCTACCATTACCCATGTACAAGAATGGATAATGCGGTACAAAGGGGCCCCACTTTCCTTAGTGAAGAAGATGAATCCATAAGCAGAGCTGGAGAAAGCAAAGGTTTGAATGTTGATCCAGAACAATGAGAAACTCACCTCATTCATTCGCAGCACACAGGCCTCATATGTGCGATTGTACAATAGTTTGGATGCCTTGGTGAGAAAACACCAGATCCCATCAATCGGTTCCCTCACCGATGTTAAACCCAAAAACCAAGTCCGGTAGGAGATTGATGAGTACTTGGAGCAACTAAGGCAATAAGCCACCAAGGAAGACTTGGAGTTGAACACAAACAACACGTAGAAGTACATCGGTGGTCCTGTCAAGGTCAAGACAATGTTTCTCATTCTTCAAAACGAGTTGGACACCTAGATGCCATGGAGGCTAGAGTCCACTTCAGAAGACATCGTTAAGCAGTTTGGGGACACCATCACACAGTACCAAGCTTAGCACCGATATGTGACCAAGAAGCAACAATTGGAGGTTGTTGAGCTGGACTTCCCCAAACTTCAGAATCATAGTGTTATGTCTTGTTAGGCTGTCTCTACCCTATTTTGTCTTATATGGGTACGAGTGGAAAATATAATAATATTTGTAATTATGTCATAAGTGAAATTCCAAGTGTCAATATTAGAATATGAAAAGTCACCAAGTAATATAATGTGTCACTTTGTGAAGAAGTTGAAAGAGTCATGAGGGTAGTCCAAAAGTCACAAAGGGGAGTTGAAGAGTCACCCCCTCTTGTTATAAATAGAACCTCATAACTCATAGAACAAACTTTTGGCTAGGATTAGGCTTAGAGAGAGCTTGGGAGTATTGTGAAGAGCCTTGACTTTTCCATAGCGTAGAGCGAGTATACTTGTTTGGAGGAGCAGGTGTTCTCGAATGTAATGTTCCACTACTGGGGCTAGTGGTCGTCAATGAGCCATCACGCTTTCATGCATATGTTGTTAATATAAAAGGACTATTATTTTTGTATTGGCAATGTGTCTTATTTAAATTACACATATGCTTATGAACTACTTTGTTTGCATTTGTACGAATCATGTTGAATGTGTGTTGTTGGATTAACTCATCACTTTAACTTGTGGACTATTATGCATTTTAGCTTGTGATGTCATTTCGCTCATGTGTTCCTTTCAAGTTGTGTACTCTTACATGTTTCCAAGGGGCACACTTCCTTTTCCCCTTCATGTGTTAGAACCTTCATACATCGCACTTGATTATTTGCAGGGTCACATACTTTCTCTTACCTAAGGTTATCATACTTTCCTCTTCGCGTTTCTGCGATCAAGGCATAACATTACCACACATTGTTGGGACTCCTACTCCAAATGGTGCGAGGTCTAGTTGGGACTTCATATCAGGGAGATCCCCTAAATGTTGACTAGTCCAACACCGTCAACATTTCTGGCACTAGGAGGGTCAGATGACAAGTTAAGCCCTTGAAGTCTGTTTTGAATTTCTACACATATTTCATGACATCTTCCATAATCATAACCCCGACATGTTTTTCTAACTCTGCAAATTGGGAAGAGTCGACGAGCATTTTAAATGAATTTTCCATAATTAAGTTCAATGACGAGGGTGGAATAACCTAACTTAGGCACACAATTTCTTTTCTTGGTTTTTGTGACAGGCATGACATCTTATCTGAGGATGTTTCCTATGGGTTGTTTGCTTTCATGTTCGGAGGGCGCTCAAAGCAATGGTGTCACACATTGCCTGCAACCTCCATACACTCTTTCAATCAGTTTGTTGGTGAATCATGTCATGCTTTCGTTCTTTATGATCGTAAATCCCTTAATAAAAAAATTGCAAAAATCACCAGACGAATTTCTTCAATATTTTCATGATCGTTTTAATCATTACTATTTTGAATTTCCTGAATGTGAAGTTGACTGGGAACTTTTAACTAGAATATTTCAATATATTGTTCACATTTATGAAAATACACATGGGTTAGAATCTTTCGAACCTGACCCAACATACCTCAGTGTTAGAGCTTCTATGATACATAAAAGGTTGTTGTCACAAGTGATCCTCCATCCCCTTCTCATCAAACAACTCTAGCTCCACAGGTTGAGGAGGGAGAAGTTAAGAATCCACCTATTGATCTACCTCCATCTCCTCCTATCCAACCTGCTCAGAATTTCTACGTTGATTTGGACTGTAACTCTAATGGTTGTCATGAAGTGCAATCTCCTCATCCTCCATCCTTCAGTCCATTTGATCCTTCAAATTTTGGTTTGTTGTGTTCATTTGTCTTAGATCTCTCTTGTCATGTTCACAAGGATCAATTTCTGGACAGAGTTGGTGTTGAACAACCAACCTGCAATATCATTTTTAATGAGTATGTGTGGGAATATGAACAAGAGCTCGCAATGAAGGATTAACTCCTTCCATCCACACCTCTTCCACATTATCCTGACATCTTCCACGATTTTGTCATTCCCATTCAATCTTCTCCAAATTCATTTCTAGATGTTTCTACTTTTGATCATTCACACAATACGTGGAATGCCAATTTTTCATTTGAATGCGGAGAAGACAAATCTGTCTCCCTTGATCTTCCTAATCTCTCATCTTACCTTTATGGAAACATAAAGGGTGAAATTTTTCGTTTTCCGTTATCCCCTTTTTATGATTCGTTAGACATGAGGATGCCCATATTCGTGATCTTGAACTTTCTAATCGTGGCCGTCGTGATCTTTTCATTCATTCATTTGATCACGATTATGATTTGTCCACTATTGATCTTTCTAAGCCACTGATATTTGATGATCCATCTTTTGATGAACTGGAACCTCCCCAAGCTGTCAAGGCACTTCAACTTGAGTTGATGGTTATGTCATGTTCTCGTAGTCTTGTGGTTAGTTCCACTTCAGATCATAAATGTCTTGAATCTTTCTAGGCTCCTCATCACTCTGTTGTTCACACTAAAAATAAATCTATCTTACAAGTTTCACACCATCCATCTGTATCACACGATACCATCAATCAAACACTGGAGGAGTCGTACGTAGAAAGCACCATTGCAAAATATAATTTTTCTTCTTTCTTCATGTTTGCTCCTTTTTCAAGTTCGAAAGTGTTTACATGCTTTTCTTCCACTCACAATGTGTTAGGACACCATGGTACATCCATAAAATGATTTTCATGCGCTTTTCGTGTTTACTTTTCTACATATGCATTCAATCTTCAAACATTTTGGTTTCCATTGTCTTATCTTTCTTGTTTGTTGGTTTGCTTGCATATGCTTTTTGACATTCATGCTCTCGCCTACATGGGCCAACCAAAGCGCCGATGGCTACATTGGAAGTATCATGTTACGTGAGTTGGCCTATGTTCTGATTAGGTTAGGAAGTAAGAGTAGTTTTGCTTTTCTTGTTTATTTCTTGATTTTCTTTACTTTGTTTTTCTTTACCTCGATTCTTTCCTTTGTTGTTTGCTTTCGTTCCTGTAGATTAGTTTTCGCATGAAACCATGTTTGGCTTCTTAGACAAGTAGGGCGAAGTTCAAGAGGAACTTGTACTACTATCAACACTTGGTTATCTGTCTATTCCCTCTCTTTATGTGAACCTTGAATTTATTCTAGTCGATGATACCCTGATGGAAAATATGTTCCTTTCGGAGAGAGTCGTATAGAAATCACGATGCTTGCACACTTAACTAGTAAACTTAGTCTCATCGATTTTCTATTCTCGATTAACCCATGTCAACTCAGTCAAGTAGAGTGTATATATATATCTATATATATATATATATATCCTTCTCTGAAGGGACAACCTCTTCTTCTCTCAATAAGTCGGGATCCCTCTTTCGACTCATGAAATTAATAAGTGCTTATGCACAATCCTTTAAACAAAAGAAAAAAATGAAATAAAGAGCGAAAAAAGAGAGAGGCTTCAAGTGTAGGGAGGTGAAGCAAGTAACTTTGTCGGGGTATTGTCTAGGCTTGATGACAACAGAGCAATGCTTGTGTTCCTAAAGTGATCCGATGGGGCATTTTCCAGGCTTGCTGGCAGCAGAGCAACATCAAAGATGAAACTAAAACTATGACAACCTAGTTTACTTGTGCATATATACCCCTCATCCCTAATCAAAACAAATTAGTTTGACTTGTTTTGGTATGTGTTCTGCCGATGAAGAGAATGGTAGGGACTACATATTTAACTCAATCTAGGTGAAGAAGCTATGATAATAGAAGAACTAAACAATACTTTTGGAAGAGTCAGACTCACTTTGCATGAAACAAGGTTCATACAAAGAGTTGGAATTCTATCCGTGTGTCGCCAATGTTGTAGCTGCTACAACCACCCTCCAAAATATTGCATATGCTTCTATTTTGGAGCCTTCCTTCTTAATCGAAACAACTCATCTCACACTGATCCAGGTATTCATGCTTCGAATGAGACTTATCTTTTCATTTTGGCTTGTGTTTGCTTACTTAGTTGTTTTTCTAACTCACAAGTTGATCTCCTGAATTGGTCCCACAACAGTTCTAGGCTTGCCCCCAGAAATTACGCAATTCTTGAGGACAACCAATCTTTGCCAGTGAGCCTTGAGCTTAGAAAATGCATAGTCATGAGGGGGAAGCCCAACACTGAGCCCAAAAATTATGCAACCTTCATTGAGCTCAAAAACTGCGTAATGCATTGAGCCGGAAAGTTGCCCAGTTCCTGGAACTGCGCTGTCTTTCCTGGCAATGTGCACGGAAAGTTTCCACAGAAAAAGAAAAAAGCATCTCTAAAAAATAGGGATCTATTTTTAGCATCCCAAAGGAAGAAATTGCATTATTTTTAGAAACTTCCGCCAAGTGTCGCTTTTTCCTTGATTTTAGGCATGCCCTTCATAAACCTGAATTTGTCCAAATCTATTTAATTGACGTTGCTAGAGCTCATTTTCACACTCAATCTTGGAGCTCTAGCATTCCCGAGGAGATCAAGGAGCCTTCGGTGCGATCATCATCGCTTTTCTGGGTGAGTTTTGCTTTTGTCATCTTTTGCGGCTTTTTCTGTCACTTTTTGTTATTTGGCTTGTGTGAGTATTGTTTCTCTGCATGGTTCCTGGCATTTTAACTTGTTTTAATTTGTGTCGGATGACTTTCCCTATTTTTGCACCAACAATCGTCATTGCGACGACTCTCTTCACATTCTTCGTTTTCCTTTTGTTTAATCTATTGTTGCACTGGTTTCACATGCATGCATCTACACTTGGTCATATTTGCACTCATCTTCACAGTATCTCTCAGATTTTCTTGTTTTCACACTTCCCTTGGGTAGATCCAGGTTTCCCTTGGCTATATCTTACTTTGCACAACTTGCATTGCACAATCTAAAGGCTCAAGCCACTAGCTTGGCCTTTCAAATTTCACAGAGCATAGCCTGATCTGGCTCCAACTGCACACTATGAAGTTCCAGGAGCCAACCTCCTAGCTTGGCCACCAAGACTGCGTAATGTGCTGTCTCTTCTAGGCCTTTGCCCAGGCTGAACTACACATTGTGCAATTCTAGTCATCAAGCTTCCACCATGACTGTTGGGACTACATAGTTCCCATAGCCAGCAAGTCACCCCTATCAAGAAAACTGCACAATCCCTCACATCAAGCGCCCAATTTGCTACTTGAACTTGCCTTGAAGTTGTTTTGGTTTTAAACTGACATTTGTTTGCCATGAGTGTCCTCTTTGTCCCACAGGAACAACAGTTATTGAGCATCTTCAATAGTCATAATTAACATGACATCAAAGAGAGTTGCACCAAAGGAAGCCATCGAGAGCAGTACTGGGGAAGCAATTGAGAAGACATCAATTGATTTACCAGTGCATGCTAATACTCAGTTGTTTATTGAGAAGGGAACAACATTGATAAGGTAACATATCAAATACATTTTTGCAAAACACTTTGAGGGATATTTGGAGGACCGACATGTTTATCTTAGTATCCGACAGTTAGGGATATATAAGGTTTCATGCAGGTACCCTGCCTTCCCTTGTGCGCACATCATTAGCTGGATTGTCTCACATACAGATGAACAAATTATGACATTGAGCAGTGCCAATGGGAAGAAGCTTGCCACCTTTAGGGTAGAAGACTTTCAACAAATGTATCACTTGCTCGATTTGGTGAAGTGCATGGACTCACTCTTCTATGCCACATATAGCTATGTGAACACAAGAGACATTGTCAAGTGCTGGATGAAAGAGCCATTGAAGTTTCGGCAGACACCCACCCATGTTTACAAGACAAAGTCCCTCAAGATAGCTTACCGGTTCTTAATTATCTTTTCTTGTAGAATATATGGTCAAGAGAGCATAAAAACCTTTCCTGAAGGGTGGGAAGTCTTACTGGACCAGTTGGTGAATGATGGGAGGACATTCAATTGGTCGGATCTGCTTGCTCAATAATTGAAGTCCCATGTGGCTAAGGCTCAGAATCTACTCAAGGATGAGCAAGCAAGGTTTTATATGTTTGCATACTTACTGGATGCAATTTGTGCATAGCAGCAATTCCTTGGCATGAACTGGACATGGACACCACGAGATATTTCCCTGAACACCTATTACAAGTTGCTTTTTGATTGCAGTTATCGAGGAGTAATGTGTTAGAAAATGATACATTACAGAGCAATAGAACACATAAACTATTGTAGAAATATAAACACAGAAAACACATAAAACAAGAGAGACACAAATATACATGGTTCACCTTGTTTGGGCTACGTCCATGGAGAAACAGCTAGTCCTTCCTTTTATATTATCCAACAAAATGAAGAGATACAACCTACAACATATCCGCTGTAATTCCCTCTTCTCTCTCACACAATCTCCTCTCTCTTACTTGCTCAGAATACAAATCTACATAGACGCAATACAATTCCCTCATATATAGTGAGGGGTTGCCTTCTAGCGCAAAAAACCCTAAATTAAACATAACTTCTACCGTCATATCTCCGCCTAATGAACGACCTAGATTGACTATGAAATTACAACATTTTACAAGGCAATTTTACATCTATTTTTAGCTTCGGGGACGCTATCGCCCCCCCTAGACCCCCCTAATGACACACATTTATAGGCGGTGTTGCCGCCACATTATGAACTAGGGTCCAATGTGACGATACCTCTGAATAAAGAAGATAATCAGGCTCCACACCCAACATAATGGTAAGGTTAACTGACCACTTTATTATCCCATTATACAAGCTTATATTTGAGCAAGATCCACCTTGCATGTGCTGAGAAGCAATGGAGGTCATAGTAGACATTGTAGATTGGTATGCATCACCAGGTGGCAGTTTCATCAGAGTGTTTGGCGAAGAGAAGCCTACACATGTCTTACCAAGATATTCCATTGATAAAATGATCATGCAAGAAGTATCATACCCCCTCATTACAGGGTTGTCAACAAGAAGACATAGGAAGAAGAAAGCACCATGGCCCACTCTTCCTTTGCGAATTAGATTATGCGAGATTAAGAACTTGAAAGATGCAGATGTTGAGGCTAAGGACAGTGTGAAATTTGAGTTCGACAGAAAGGACTTTAATCTATGTGATCCCTATAGTATTTGCAAGGACCATTGTACAAGAGTCCGCTTTCTGTGGATCAGTGGGGAATTTCATTGGCCAGAGGAGGATCCTTGGAGGTACTGCTACAATGCCTCTAGATTGAATGAGCCAATCAATATAACAAGGACTTGGAAGGCTCTTCCATGGACAACAAATGCTCTAGAAGCAACAAGAACAATAATAAAATGCAATATTCTGGTGCAGGACAAAGGGAAGAGGAAGATTGTTGACGATCCAAAGGGAGAGAAAAGCTACAAAATGAAGGCATATCCTATTATGGCAAAGGCAATAGAAGTAAAGAGGGAGCAAAGGATGATGACAGTAGAGCGGAGGAAGAGAAAAAAGCAGAGGTTGCAGGAAGCATAACTGAAGGTGTAGGAGACAGAGAAGAAGCTGAAGGAAGAATATGAGTTGAGGAGGAGAGAATGAGAAGAGAAGCAGAAGCAAGAAAAAGAATAAAGGCAAGGTGTGATGACAGAGGAAATAATGCCTATATAGGTTGAAAAGCTAGAACAACCAACAACTAAGGAGGAAGGCGAACATATGCAAAATCAGGGGCTTTCTCAACAGATTGAGCAATTGATAAAAGTGACATAAATGGAGTTGGAAAATGGGACACAAAATGAAGATGTTGACCTAATGCCGAGAGCACCACATGTCATCCTTCAATCTCCACCACCTCCAACAGTAAAGCCAATGTTGAGCGAGCAAGAAGATGATGTTCTCATTGATTATGATTTGGTCATAGATGTGTACAATCTATCATTCAATGAGTTCTAGAAGAGCATTGTGTAGGCGCGAAGGAAACACATTTTGGATGATCATGCATCACTTACATTCATAAAAGAAGGGGTGATAACTTCAGACACCAGGAAGCGTCGAATTGCCATTGTCAAAGCCAACTTGGCATATGCAGGAGCAACAAGCTCAAATGTTTAGTATCTGACAACCGAGAATGAGAAACTGGTAAAGAACTTGTAGGATGCGAGGCAAGAGGCAAAACAACTTCAAGCAACAACAAAATATGTAGTTTCCTCATTGGGAGAGATGAGGACAACGATACTTTCTAAAGTATCGACACTTGGAGAAACCATGTAGAAGCTCTATGGCGGATTTGTCATTGTGCATAAAGCAATTGTCTGTTTGCATGGCCTACAATAGCGGAGCAAAGAGTTTGTTCAAACTCTAAAAAACATACATGCTATCATCACACATGTATAAGAATGGATAGTGCGGTATAAAGGGGCCCCACTTGACTTAGTGAAGAAGATGAAGCCACAAGCAGAGTTGGAGAAAGCGAAGTTCCAAATGTTGATCCAGAACAACCAGAAAATCATCTCATTCATCGGTAGCATGCATGCCTCATATGTGCAGTTGTATAGTAGTTTGGATGACTTGGTGATAAAACACCAGATCCTATTAATCGGTTCCATCACCGATGCTAAACCCAAGAACCAGGTCTGGCAGGAGATAAATGAGTACTTGGAGTAGCCAAGGCAAGAAGCCACCAGGGAAGACTTGGAGCTGAATGCACACAACATGTAGAAGTACATCGATGTTCCTGTTAAGGTCAAGAAAATACTTCTCAGGTTTCAGAACGAGTTGGACAAAGGTTCCGAGATAGTGTACCCGAATTCCATGGAGGCTAGAGTCTGCTTTCAAAAAGACACTGTTAAGAAGTTTGGGGACACCATCACACAGTACCAAGATTGGCACCGATATGTGATTTAGAGACTGCAAGTGGAGGTTGTTGAGTTGGACTTCCCCCAAACCTCACAATCATAGTGTTGTGTCTTATTAGGTTGCCTCTACCCTATTTTGTCTCATATGGGTACGAGTGGAAATTGTAATATTATTTGTAATTACATTGTTAGTGAAATTCTAAGTGTCAATATTGGAATATGAAAAGTCACCATGTTATGTAATCTGTCACTTTGTGAAGAAGTTGAAGAGTCATGAGGGTAGTCTAAAAGTCACAAAGGGGAGTTGAAGAGTCACCCCCTCTTATTATAAATAGAACCTCATAACTCATAGAACAAGCTTTTCGGAGCCATGTTTTTGGCTAGGCTTAGGCTTAGAAAGATCTCAGGAGTATTGTGAAAAGCCTTGGCTTCTCCATAACGTAGAGCGAGTATACTTCTTTAGAGGAGCAAGTGTTCTTGACTTTAATGTTCCACTATTGGGGCTAGTGGTCGTCAATTGTGTATGTATGGAACTTTTGCTTATAATAATAAAATCAGAGCCAACACACTTTCATGTGTATGTTGTTAATATAGTAGGACTATTCTTATTGAATTGGCAATGTATGTTATTTAACTTAAGCGTATGCTTATGAACTACTTTGTTTGCGTTTGTACAAATCATGTTGAATGCGTGTCGTTTGATTAACTCATCACTTTAACTTGTGGACTATTCTTCATTTTAGCTTGCGATGTCATTTCACTCGTGTGTTCCTTTCAAGTTGCGTACTATTATAGGCTTCAAGGGGTGCACTTCCTTTCCCTCCTCATGTGTTAGAACCTTCATACATCGCACTTGACTATCTGGAAGGTCACACACTTGCTCTTACCCAAATTTATCATACTTTCCTCTGCGCGTTTCAGCGGTCAAGGCATAACATTACCACCCATCGCTGGGACTCCTACTCCAAATGGTGTGAGTTCTAGTTGGGACTTCATATCGGGTAGGTCCCTTGAATGTTGACGGGTCCAACACCGTCAACATGTTGTCACTATAATTGTCATTATTTATTGCATTACACAATTACACTATTTTTATACTTATATATACACTTAAAGACAACACATAACATTTCTAAATAACATGCAAAATAATGGAAGTTTCTTGAATTTTTGTTGTAGAGTTGAATAGAGTGGGATCTGAAATTTAAAATTTATTTGTTATTTCATGACATCTAAACTTGATTGATATATTTTACAAGTTCATTGTCACTTTTCAAATGTACAATTATTTTCACATTTCATTGATTTTTTTTTAGGTTTTCTATCATTTTTCAATGTTCATATTACTTTTTCGTTTTGATTTTATATTGCTTTTAATATTGCCAAGTCATAAGTAGTGCAATTGCAATTTTAATTTTCCTTTTTTTTTTTTTTTAATAATAACAACAATAATCTAATTTTAAGAACGTGACTCACATTGACACCCCAATGACGTATGAGATATCCTTATTTGCGTGATAAGGGATCCCTTTGAAAATTATTTAACTACATACAATTTTGATAATTAAACCTATTCAAACTATATATTACAATTACAGTGGTAACATTTGTTATAACGTTAACGTCCACTTATATTTATTTTTAACCATAAAAATCAATGGGCATCAATGTTATAAATGGTGAGCTAAATGAATGTTATAGGTGCCATTGTTTTTTTTTTAATTGCTCCAATAATAACAGAACACAACATTTTTTTTTAATTGTAATTGGGAAATCTATGTGAAGTATAATTTGTGGTTGAGACATGCAACTGACTTACATCGAGAATGACAAACTTGCCAAAATTTTGACGCAGTAGATCTAAATCAGTGATTGTCAAAAAGCCCAAGAAGGACGTAATTGACTTATTTTTCGAAATACTCAAAATAGTTACATGTAAAAATTCCCTACATGAGTATACTCTCAAAAGTTGATTATATAACAATACAAAAAAAGAATACATGATTAAGCTAGTTTTCGGGTCTAACTTCTTGCCACCATTGGTTGGGACTCTATACGAGATTTCTTCTTCTTCTTTCCTTCTTTTGTGTAGACCTCTTTGGAAGTATATGGAATATTTATTGATTCTTCGAGGCATGGAGTGTCTTGAACTAAGGAGTCTTCTTGTTCTAGAGTTCTGGCTACATTAGTTTGATCTGTCCAACTTGCCACTAGTTGAGGGGACTTACCATTAGTTACTTGTCCCACATCATGTGAGACTGGATATTATGTCTTTAGGCTTTGGGAAACCCGTTCTTATTCATTTTCTTGAGAAATTGGAGTCACTTGAGGCAAACAGAGGTTTGTCCCACAAGACTGTATGGTGATCCACAAAGTTATATAGTTGATTTAGTAGATGGATCCCCCTAGAGATGTTTGGCTATCTCATTGATGTTCAATGTAATGTAACTAAGTAGTTAATAGGTACTAGTGATTAAGTGTTATTTAATCAGAGCATGTAGCTTTGTTGATCAATTACTAAGTATATGTTAACTAGAAGAGGTTATTTGAGATAAAGTTTAGTTGCTTATGTATCACTTGGTGAAGGAGCAAGTGCTTGAAAGGTTAGTAGATTAGGTAGAAGGATAAACTTTGTCTCTCATGATTCATTAACATACAAAGAGTATTGTCCTCACGATGTATCAATAAGTCCCTTCAAGAAACAATGGTGTATGAGGTAACTAGTTTCGTGTTGTGGTTTTATTGATATTAATGAAACAGTTAGATATTAGCCCCAATGTTGTGTGTGATCATTCTATCATCATGGATTCGATTCATTCTTTATGCTCATATGTTATATCATGGTTATTGTGAGTTGTGTATACCAAGAATTCATGCATGTTGCATGTTGACATGGATATTCCAAATAAATAAGGCATACAATAACACTCCCAATGAGATATGTAATTAAGTTTGACAAGGTTATTATACTCCATTTTGTCCCTAATTTCAAGGAACACAAGGATCATTGTCCTCACCCAATGCAAAAGTCAGACTATTAAAGACCACATGTATTAATAATTTGACCATTTTTTTTATAAACAATGGAAATTGTAAATCAACTTTTCAAATTTCTTCAAACAAGTAAAAATCAAGTAATTGAATAATAAAGCATTAAGGGATACTTGGTTACAGAAATGTGCACACTTATTAGCCTCTAAGTTTCTCTTTCTATTAGATTTTAATACTTGTTAGGTTGAACTCTTACTACGCTTATTTCACATAACTATAGTTACTATGTTCTCATAACACTTCGATCTTCATTGATTTTATACCTTACTATTTTTATGACAATAATATATCTACCTTAGACCAATGTCTAGTGTCATGGATTAGATTCTTGAGTTTCATCATCTTTCTTGTCATTTGTTGAGTTTATATGCACATTGATAAGTCACATTTGCTATCAACAATGGCTTGTTAAATTGGTAAAAGTGAGGTGGTAATGTAGCTTTTGATGAGGTTCAAGTCTAACCAAAGACACGATTTAAAATCCTTCAAGCATAATATAGGAATTTTTGCTAAACTATGTAGTCTCCATGTGTGATAAATGAACCTTGGAGCTAGAATAATTGAAATAACATGACCATGTTCTTGGGTCCTCCATCGATTACGCAAGTTCCCTTAAAAAAAGGACAACTCAAACATGTGCCCCAAGAACATTCAAACGCAATTTCAAGCTTTTTAATATTCGTTTCATTTTTTATGAAATGTTGCTTCTAGTCATCCTTAAGTTTAGTTGTTATGCTATGAGCGTATTTCTATATTATTAAAATCACCAAAAACTTGCACCTTACCTCACCATTATCCACTCAATGAGTTTTAAACCCTATATTTGACATTAATACAAGATCATTCATTTAACAATTTACCACTAAACCACACTCTCATAAGATTGGGATTTTACGTTGTCACATAATTGTCATTGTTTGTTACATTACACAGTTACAATATTTTATACATTTGTAGATACACTTAAAGATAACACAAAGCATTTCACAAAAACATGAAAAATATACGGAGGTTTCTTGTATTTTTGTAGTAGAGGAGTTGAATAGAGTGGGGGGGAGGGAGGTGAAATTTGAAATGTGTTTGTTATTTATGACATCTAAACTTAATTGATAAATTTTACAAGTTCAATGTCACTTTTCAAATGTACAATTATTTTCACATTTTGGTGATTATTTTAGGTTTGCTATCGTTTTTCAATGTACATATTTTTTTGCATTTTGATTTTATGTTGCTTTTGATATTGTTGAATCATAAGTAGTGCAACTACAATTTTGATTTTCCTTATTTTAATAAAACAACAATATTTTAATTTCAAGGTCATGACTCAGATTGACACCCAAATGGCGTATGAGATATCCTTATTTGTGTGATAAGGAATCCCTTTTGACAATGATTTGACTATTTAGTTTACAAAGATGTATATTGTTAATTGTTTGTAGATTTCTGTGGTGTGGTTTTTGAGATTCTCGGCTCAAAAATTCCACAGTATTCAATTTTTTTATTTTATTTATTTATTTTATTTATTTTTATTTTATTTTTTATTATTTTTATTTATTTATTTATTTATTTATTTTATTTCTTTCTTTGTGTCTACATTTCGAGTCTAGAAGCAAGAGTCTAGCATACAATGTATATTGTTGGTCTCCAAAATGTCATCCACTTTCACCTTCATTTCCATCATTTTACCCTCATTCCATAACTCTGTAACTCCATAACCATACATTTAGTAACCATTTTCATAATCATATGGGTTTATTATTATTATTTTCTAAGTCATTGATTTTAAGATAATTTGTGATTAAATGTTACGAAATTAACATGTTTTCATATATATCTAAAAGTGTTATGAGATTTGTGATATTGTAGGCCTACTTGGAGATTCTAGAAGGGTCCTACTTGGCCACCCAACCACAAATTCGAATTTCAAATTCCAACTCATGAAGATTTTTGGAATAATTGTAGAAGATGTGGATCATTAACTATGCACATTCAAAGGAGAAGAATCATGGATGAGAGAATTTGGAGAGGATTTGTATCTTACATTTTTAGATAATTGGTTATAACCACAAGAGATAAATGTGGATTTAGGAGAGATCTAAGGATCTATATTTATTGTATAATTATCCTCAATTTTTGTATAAATAGGAGTGCACCCTTCATACAAAGGTTTGTTAGTTGTTAATAGTAAGTTGTAGATAGTGGTTTGAGGTTAAAGGTAGCTAGTTGTTAGTTGCTAGTTGGAGATTCCCAGCTCCATCCAAGATGTGCTTTTTAAAGTGAGGAGAGAGAATTCTTGTAATACCTTGTAGCTTCATCTTTATGAAATACATACTGCTACTTTGATCTCCAAGATGTGATAGTTGTTCAGTGTGCTTGTTGAGGAATGGAGGGCCCCCATCAACCACAATTTACACATATTTGTACATATTGGTAACATAGTGCCGTTATTTTATTTCATTTCAATTCAGCGAGTGTGTTTCATTTTATGCAAGTGTGCTTTTCCTTTCAGCAAGTGTGATTTCATTTCAGCAGGTGTGAGTGTGATTTCAATTATGCAAGTGTGGTGTGAATTTCAATTATGCAAGCTTGGTGTGAATTCATATATGCAAGTGCGATTTCATTTTCAAGCAAGTTGTGATTTCCTTTATGCAAGTATGATTTCAATTTCCTTATGTTTGGTTTGGTTTGGATTGGATTGATTTAATTAATTTTGTAGTTAGTTTAAATTGTGTTATGTTAATCTATTCTAATAAATAACCACCTAGTACATATAGTACACGTATACCTCATCTCTTCTACGAACCCCGGGTTGAAAATTAATGACAGGGATTTAACTCGCAATTAAATCACCCAACATATATACCCCCGTTATTTTTTAATTCAAACTTATAATCTCTAATGAAAAAGCAAACAATTTTAACAATTAAACATATTCAAACTATATATTATAAATTACACTTGTAACATTTTTTATAACATTAACATCTACTTATATATTTTTTTACCCATAAACATTAAAGGGCATTAATGTTATAAATGATGCGCTGAATGAAACAATGAGCTGAATGAACAATGAGCTGAATGTTTATATATATATATATATATATATATATTATATATATTATATATATTATATATATATATATATATATATATATAATATATATATTATATTTTATTTTTTTATTTTTTTTTTTTTTTTTTTTTTTTTTTTTTTTTTTTTTTTTTTTTTTTTTTTTTTAAATATAATATATAATAGCAAAACACAATAATTTGTTTATAAATAACAACAAAACACAATAATTTGTTTAACTATAATTGGGATATCTATATTAAGAAAAAATTGTGATGGATACATGCGGTTGAGTTACATCGAGAATCACTAGCTTGCCAAAAGTCCGAGGTAGATAGATCTAAATTAGTGACTGTCAAAATGCCCAAGAAGAATGAAATTGACTTATTTTGAAAAATATTCAAAAGAGCTACATTTCAACATTTTTTACATGAGTAATATTCTCACAAATTGATTATATAACAATAGACAAAAGCAATACACAATTAAACTAGTTTGTAGGCCTAACATCTTGCCACCATTGGCTCAAACTCTACAAGAGGTTTATTCTTATTCTTTCCCAATTTTGTCTGGATTTCTTTGTAAGTAGATGTAGTTTTTATTGATTCTTCGAGGCTTGAATTGTCTTGAACTAAGGAGTCTTTTTGTTCAAGAGAATTGGCTACATTAGTTTGATCTGCCTAACTTGCCACTAGTTGAGGGGACTTACCATGAGATACTTGTCCCAAGTCATGCGGGACTAGCTCTTATGTCTTTAGGCTTTGGGAAACCTATTATTATTGTTTTTCTTGAGAAACTGGAGTCACTTGAGGCAGATAGAGGTTTATCCATGAGACTATAAGGTGATTTGCAAAGTTATATAGTTGATTCAATGGTTGTGTCCACCTGGATATGTTTGGCTAGCTCATTGATGTTCAATTTCATGTAATTAAGTAGTTGATAAGTACTAATGGCTAAGTTTGATTTAATCTAAGCATGAAGCTATGTTGATCAATTATTAAGTAAAGGTTAACTAGAAGAGGCTATTTGAGATAGATCTCGATTTGTTATTTATCACTTGGTAAAGAAGTGGGTGCTTGAAAGATTAGTGGATTAGATAGAGGGACAAACTTTGTCTCTCATGGTTTATTAGCATACAAAGAGTATCGTCCTTGTGATGTATCACGAAGTTCCTTTAGGATACAATGGAATGTGAGGTAACTAGTTTTGTGTTGTGGTTTTATTAATACTAATGAAATGGACAAAGGTTATCCCAAGTGTTGTATGTGATCCTTTAATGATCATGGCTCCTATTCATGCTTTATGTTCATGTGTTATATCATAGTTATTGTGAGTTGTGAATGAAGCATTCATGCATGTTGCATGTGACATGGATATGCCATATAAATAAGGATACAATAGGATGCTTAACGATATATGTAATTGAGTTTGACAATGTTATTATGTGCCATTGTGTCCCTTATTTCAAGGAACACAAGGATCATCATCCTCACCTAATGCATGAGGTTGACTATTTAATACCACTTCTCTTAATAATTTGACTCTTTTTTTATAAACAATGGAAATTGTAGATCGTTCTTTCAAATTCCTTCAAACAAGTAAAAATCAAGTAATGGATTAACAAAATATTAAGGTGTACTTGGTTACATGAATATGCACATATATTAGCTTCTGAGTTTCTTTTTCTCTTAGATTTTAATACTTGTCAAGTTGAGTTCATACTATCATTCTCTCTCATAACTATAATTGTTTGGTCTCTCGTAACACTTTAATATTTATTAATTTTATACCTTACTTTTTTATGACAACAATATTTGTACCTTAAACCAATGTCTAGTGTGATGGTTTACATTTCTGGGTTTCATCGTCTTTATTGTCATTTGTTGAGTTTATATACAAATAGATAAGTTGTGTGTGTTATCGACAATGGCTTGTTAAATTGGTAAAAATGGGCTGGTAATATATCCTTCATTAGGGTTCAAGTCTCACTATTGACACAATGTAAAATCCTTCAAGCATAAAATAAGCATTTTCCCCAAACAATGTAGTCTCCACGCATGATGATATGAACCTTGGAGGTAGAAGGATTGATATTTATGACATTTAAAATTTAAAAATGTGTTTGTTATTTATGACATTTAAACTTGATTGATACATTTTACACGTTCAATGTCACTTTTCAAATGTACAATAATTTTCACATTTTGAAGATTATTTTAGGTTTGATATCATTTTTCAATGTACATATTATTTTTTCATTTTGATTTTATGTTGCTTTTGATATTGTTGAATCATAAATAGTGCAACATCAATTTTGATTTTCCTTATTTTAATAAAACAACAATATTTTAATTTCAAGGTCATTAGACTCAGATTGACAAAAAAATGACGTATGAGATATCCTTATTTGTTGTGATAAGGATCCCTTTCACAATGATTTGACTATTTAGTTTACAAAGACGTATATACCCCTATTATTTCTTAATCAAACTTATAAATCTCCAAAGAAAAAGCAACAATTTTAATAATTAAACATATTCAAGCTATATAATTTATTATTATTATTTTTTAATAATAGCATGACACAATAATAATTTATTTATTTATTTATTTATTTATTTTATTTATTTTTATTATATATATATATATATATATATATATATATATATATAGTATATATATATATTTATTTTTTTATTTATATTCTTTATTTTTATTATTATTTATTTATTTTTTTAAAACTATAATTGGGATATCTATATTAAGCAAAAATTGTGATGGATACATGCAGTTGAGTTACATCGAGAATTACTAGCTTGCCAAAATTCCGAGGCAGATATATCTAAATCAGCGACTGCCAAAATGCCCAAGAAGAACGTAATTGACTTATTTTGAAAATACTCGAAAGAGCAACATTTCAACATTTTTTACATGAGTAATATTCTCACAAACTGGTTATATAACAATAGACAAAAGCAATACACAATTAAAGTAGTTTCTAGATCTAACTTCTTGCCACCATTGGCTGAGACTCTACAAGAGATTTCTTCTTATTCTTTCCTAATTTTGTCTAGACTCCTTTGTAAGTAGATGGAGTGTTTATTGATTCTTGGGAGCTTGACTTGTCTTGAACTAAGGACTCTTTTTGTTCTAGAGAATTGGCTACATTAGTTTGATTTTCTTAACTTGCCACTAGTTGAGGGGACTTACCATGAGTTACTTGTCCCAAGTCATGTGGGACTAGGGTTTATCCATGAGACTATATGGTGATCCGCAAATTTATATAGCTGATTCAATAGTTGTGCCCCCCTAGAGATGGCTAGTTATCTTATTAATGTTCAATGCAATGTAACTAAGTAGTTTCTAGGTACTAATGACTAAGTTTGATTTAATCTGAGCATGTAGCTATGTTGATCAATTATTAAGTAAAGTATAACTAGAAGAGGTTATTTGAGATAAATCTCGATTTGTTATTTATCACTTGGTAAAGGAGTGGGTGCTTGAAAGTTTAGTGGACTAGGTAGAGGGACAAACTTTGTCTCTCATGGTTTATTAACATGCAAAGAGTATTGTCCTTGTGATGTATCGAGAAGTTCCTTTAGGGTATAATGGCATGTGAGGTAACTAGTTTTGTGTTGTGGTTTTATTAATACTAATGAAATGGCAAAATATTAGCCCCATTGTTGTATGCGATCCTTTAATGATCATGGCTTCAATTCATTCTTTATATTCGTGTCTTATATCATGGTTATTGTGAGTTGTGTATGAAGCATTCATGCATGTTGCATGTGACATGGATATGCCATAAGTAAGGCATACAATAGGATGCCCAACGACATATGTAATTGAGTTTGACAATGTTAATATGTCCCATTGTGTCCCTTATTTCAAGGAACATAAGGATCATCATCCTCACCCAATGCATGAGGCTGATTATTAAATACCACTTCTCTTAGTCAATTGACTCCTTTTTTATAAATAATGGAAATTGTAGATTGTTCTTTCAAATTCCTTCAAACAAGAAAAAATCAAGTAATGGATGAACGAAACATTAAGGTGTACTTGGTTACATGAATATGCACATTTATTAGCCTTCGAGTTTCTCTTTCTCTTAGATTTTAATACTTGTCAAGTTGATCTCATACTATCATTCTCTCTCATAACTATAATTGCTTTGTTCTCATAACACTTTAATATTTATTAATTTTATAACTTACATTTTTATAACAACAATATATGTACCTTAGACCAATGTCTAATGTGATGGTTTACATTTTCTGGTTTCATCCTCTTTTTTGTCATTTGTTGAGTTTATATATAAATAGATAAGTTGTGTGTGTTATCAACAATGGCTTGTTGAATTGGTGACACAATGTAAAATCCTTCAAGGATAATATAAACATTTTCCCCAAACCATGTAGTCTCAAGCATCATGAAATGAACGTTGGAGCTAGAAGGGTTGATATTTATGAAATATAAAATTTAAAAATGTGTTTGTTATTTATGACATCTAAACTTGATTGATAAATTTTACACGTTCAAAGCTACTTTTCAAATGTACAATTATTTTCACATTTTGGTGATTATTTTAGGTTTGCTATCATTTTTAAACATACATATTATTTTTGTATTTTGTGTTGAAATGTGACAACAAGAATATTCCAATTTAATTTTTCCTTGAATTAAATTGTGAATTAAAATCGAATTTAGTCTTAACAGCTACTTGGAAATAATTAATTAAGTTATTTTGACCTAATTAGTTGGAGAAATTCAAGTTAGAAGTCTTTCTGAAGTCATGCAACAGTTATCCCTTAAATTAAGGAGATAAGCCTTAAATTAAGGAGATAAGATTGAGTTATATTTTCAGTTGTAATTAGTTAAAATCAGTTTACTGAGTTAACTCCAGTTAAATTAGTTCCAAATTGTTTGAGGAATTAATGGTGAGTTAACAGTCAGTAGATGCATGCATGCACTCAACTAGTGTACTCCAGTTAACTGAAGATTTCCTCATCAGAAACTCATGCATGTCTATTCTGAGAAAGACCCAATTGAGATTAAAGACAAGGACATTGTACTATTAGTTGTACGTGTTTTCTTATAAAGAAAACTCATGCATGCAGTCAAGGTATTTTTGCTTGAGGATTGCGCAAATTTGACAGTGTGTGAGAGTAATGTTCCACTTGGTTGAAGGAGAATTGTCCCAGAGGAACAATGCAAGGAAATAAGAGCTTGGAGAGCAGAGAGGAAGGCTTATGAGAAGCCATGATTTCCTATGAGAATCTGTGAGGATTGTATTGAGAGCTAGCTAGCTGTGAGAGCTAAGGCTTTATATAATTCCTATGTATTTCCACCTTGTTTGATAATACAAATAGTGGGGTTTTTCGCTGAGGCTTTCCCCAAAGTATTTTCATGTGTATTGTGCATTTATTATTCTTCTTCTTGTTATATTGTTCAACTTGATCTTTAAGCTTCCACAAATTGATAGTAGAAGTAGGTTACAGTATTTTGCTTTGATTTATATTGCATTATCGGGTTAACCTACACAACAGAAAATCTACATTTTGATTTTATGTTGCTTTTGATATTGTTGAATCACAAGCAGTGAAACAACAATTTTGATTTTCCTTATTTTAATAAAACAAAAATATTTTAATTCCAAGGTCATGACTCAGATTGACACCCAAATGACATATGAGATATCCTTATTTGTGTGATAAGGGATCCCTTTGACAATGATTTGCCTATTTAGTTTACAAAGATGTATATGCCCCTATTATTTCTTAATTCAAACTTATAATCTCCTAAGAAAAAGTAAACAATTTTAACAATTAGACATATTTAAACTCTATATTACAAATTATAGTTGTAACATTTTTTATAACATTAGCATCCACTTATATTTTTTTTAACCATAATCATTAATGGGCATCAATGTTATAAATGATGAGCTAAATGAATGTTATATGCATCTTTTCTTTTAATAATAACATAACAAAATAATTTATTTTTTTAACTATAATTGGGAATCTATATTAAGAAAAAATTGTGATGGATCATGCAGTGAGTCACATCGAGAATCACTAGCTTGCCAAATTTCAGAGGCAGATAGATCTAAAATCAGTGACTGTCAAAAATGCTCAAGAAGAACTTAATTGGACTTATTTTGAAAATACTTGAAAGAGCTACATTTCAACATTTTTTACATGAGTAATATTCTCACAAATTGATTATATAACAATAGACAAAAGAAATACACAATTAAACTAGTTTCTAGGTCTAACTTCTTTCCACCATTGGCTGAGACTCTACAAGAAATTTCTTCTTATTTGTTCCTAATTTTGTCTAGACTTCTTTGTAAGTAGATGGAGTGTTTATTGATTCTTGTAGGCTTGAATTGTCTTGAACTAAGGAGCCTTTTTGTTCTGTAGAATTGGCTACATTAGTTTGATTTGCCTAACTTGCCACTATTTGAGGGGACTTACCATGAGCTACTTGTCCCAGGAGATGTGGGACTAGATCTTATGTCTTTAGGATTTCGAAAACCCATTCTTATTCTTTTTCTTCAGAAATTGGAGTCACTTGAGGCAGACAAAGTTTATCCATGAGATAATATTGTGATCCGCAATTCGATATAGTTGATTCAATAGTTTTGCCCCCTGGAGATGTTTGGTTATCTCCTTGATGTTCAATGTAATGTAATTAAATAGATTCTAGGTACTAATGACTAAGTTTGATTTAATCTGAGCATGTAGCTATGATTATTAAGTAAAGGTTAACTAGAAGAGGCTATTTGAGATAGATCTCAATTTGTTATTTATCACTTGTTAAAGAAGTCAGTGATTGAAAGAGGGACAACCTTTGTCTGTCATTGTTTATTAACATACAAAGAGTATTGTCATTGTGATGTATTAAGACATTCCTTTAGGATACAATGGAATGTGAGGTAACTAGTTTTGTGTTGTGGTTTTATTAATACTAATGAAATGGCCAAAGATTAGCCCAAGCGTTGTATGCGATCATTTAGTGATCATGGCTTCTATCCATGCTTTATTTTCATGTGTTATATCATGGTTATTGTGAGTTGTGAGTGAAGCATTCATGCATGTTGCATGTGACATGGATATGCCAAATAAATAAGGCATACAATAGGATGCCCAACGACATATGTAATTGAGTTTGACAATGTTAATATGTGCCATTGTGTCCATTATCTCAAGGAACACAAGGATCATCATCCTCACCCAATGCATGAGGTTGACTATTAAATACCACTTCTCTTAGTCAATTGACTCCTTTTTGATAAACAATGGAAATTGTAGATCGTTCTTTCAAATTCCTTCAAACAAGTAAAAATCAAGTAATGGATTAACAAAACATTAAGGTGTACTTAGTTACATGAATATGCACATTTATTAGCCTCCAAATTTATCTTTCTCTTAGATTTTATTACTTGTCAAGTTGATCTCATAATATCATTCTCTCTCGTAAATATAATTGCTTTGTTCTCATAACAGTTTAATATTTATTAATTTTATACCTTACTTATTTATGACAACAATATATGTACCTTAGATCAATGTCTAGTGTGATGGTTTACATTTTCGGGTTTCATCGTCTTTTTTGTCATTTGTTGAGTTTATATACAAATAGATAAGTTGTGTGTGTTATCGATAATGGCTTGTTAAATTGGTAAAAATGGGTTGGTAATATACTCTTCATTAGGGTTGAAGTCTCACTATTAACACAATGTAAAATCCTTCAAGCATAATATAAGCACTTTTCCCAAACCATGTAGTCTTCCACACATGATGAAATGAACCTGGAGCTAGAAGGATTGATATTTATGACATTTAAAATTTAAAAATGTGTTTGCTATTTATGACATCTAAACTTGATTGATAAATTTTATAGGTTCAATGTCACTTTTCAAATGTACAATTATTTTCACATTTTGGTGATTCTTTAAGGTTTGTTATCGTTTTTCAATGTATAGATTATTTTTGCATTTTGATTTTAAGTTGCTTTTGATATTATTTAATCATAAGTAGTGCAACCACAATTTTGATTTTCCTTATTTTAATTAAACAACAATATTTTAATTTCAAGGTCATGACTCAGATTGACACCCAAATGACGTATGAGATGTCCTTATTTGTGTGATAATGGATCCCTTTTACTATGATTTGACTAATTAGTTTACAAAGATGTATATACCCCTATTATTTCTAAATTCAAACTTATAATCTCCAAAGAAAACTAAACAATTTTAACAATTAAACATATTCAAACTACATATTACAAATTACGGTTGTAACATTTTTTTTCTAACATTAAAATCCACCTATATATATATTTTTTAACCATAAACATTAATGTGCATCAATGTTATAAATGATGAGCTAAATGAATGTTATAGGCATCTTTTTTTTAATAATAGCATAACAAAATAAGTAATTTTTTAACAGTAATTGTGAAATCTATATTAAGCAAAAATTGTGATGGATACATGCAGTTGAGATACATCGAGAATCACTAGCTTGCCAAAATTCTAAGGAAGATAGATCTAAATAAATGACTGTCAAAATGCCCAAGAAGAACGTAATTGACTTATTTTAAAAATACTCGAAACAACAACATTTGAACATTTTTTACATGAGTAACATTCTCACAAATTGATTATATAACAATAGACAAAAGCAATACAAAATTAAACTAGTTTCTAGGTCTTACTTCTTGCCACCATTGGCTGAGACTCTGCAAGATATTTCTTATTATTCTTTCCTAATTTTGTCTAGACTTCTTTGTAAGTAGATGGAGTGTTTATTGATTCTTGGAGGCTTGAATTTTCTTGAACTAAGGACTCTTTTTGTTCTAGAGAATTGGTTACATTAGTTTGATTTGCCTAACTTGCCAATAGTTGAGAGGACTTACCATGAGTTGCATGTCCCAAGTCATGTGGGACTAGATCTTATCTCTTTAGGCTTTGGGAAACTCGTTCTTATTGTTTTTCTTGAGAAATTGGAGTCACTTAAGGCATACAAAGGTTTATCCATGAGACTATATGGTGATCGCAAATTTATATAGTTGATTCAATAGTTGTGCCCACCTGGAGCTGTTTGGTTATCTCATTGATGTTCAATGTAATGTAATTAAGTAGTTTCCAGGTACTAATGACTAAGTTTGATTTAATCTGAGCATGTGGCTATGTTGATCAATTATTAAGTAAAGGTTAACTAGAAGAGGCTATTTGAGATAGATCTCGATTTGTTGTTTATCACATGGTAAAGGAGTGGGTGCTTGAAAGTTTAGTGGATTAGGTAGTGGGAAAAACTTTGTCTGTCATGGTTTAATAACATACAAAGAGTATTGTCCTTGTGATGTATCAAGAAGTTCCTTTAGGATACAATGGCATGTGAGGTAACTAGTTTTGTGTTATGGTTTTATTAATACTAATGAAATCGCCAAATATTAGTTGAAGTGATGTATGTGATCCTTTAATGATCACGGATTCTATTCATGCTTTATGTTAATGTGTTATATGATGGTTATTGTGAGTTGTGTATGAAGCATTCATGCATGTTTCATGTGACATGGATATGCCAAATAAATAAGGCATACAATAGGATACCCAACGACATATGTAATTGAGTTTGACAATGTTAATATGTGCCATGTGTCCCTTATTTCAAGGACACAAGGATCATTGTCCTCACCCAACACATGAGGTCACCTATTAAATACCACATCTCTTAGTCAATTGACTCCTTTCTTATAAGCAATGGAAATTGTAGATTATTCTTTCAAATTCCTTCAAACGAGTAAAAATCAATTAATGGATTAACAAAACATTAAGATTTACTTGGTTACATGAATATGCACATTTATTATCCTCCGAGTTTCTCTTTCTCTTAGATTTTAATAGTTGTCAAGTTGATCTCATACTATCATTCTCTCTCATAACTATACTTGCTTTTTTCTCATAACACTTTAATATTTGTTAATTTTGTACCTTACTTTTTTATAACAACAATATATCCTTAGACCAATGTCTATTGTGATGGTTTACATTTTCAGGTTTCATCGTCTTTTTTGTCATTTGTTGAGTTTATATATAGATAGAGACAATGTAAAAATCCTTCAGCATAATATAACATTTTTCCAACCATGTATCTCCACGCATGATGAAATGACCTTGGAGCTAGAAGGGTTGATATTTACTGACATTTAAAATTTAAAAATGTTTTGTTATTTATGACATCTGAAACTTGATTGAGAAATTTTACACGTTCAATGTTACTTTTCAAATGTAGAATTATTTTCACATTTTGGTGATTATTTTAGGTTTGCTATCGTTTTTCAATGTACATATTATTTTTGCATTTTGAATTTATGTTGCTTTTGATATTGTTGAATCATAAGTAGTGCAACTTTAATTTTGATTTTCCTTATTTTAATAAAACAACAATAATTTAATTTCAAGGTCATGACTCAGATTTACACCGAAATGACATATGAGATATCCTTATTTGTGTGATAAGGGATCCCTTTGACAATGATTTGACTATTTAGTTTACAAAGATGTATATGCCCCTATTATTTCTTAATTCAAACTTATAATATCCAAAGAAACATTAAACAATTTTAACAATTAAACATATTCAAACTATATATTACAAATTACAGTTGTAATGTTTTCTATAACATTAACATCCACTTATATATATA
>APFE030581111.1:59233-74764 GCA_000404065.3 Pinus taeda
TATCTTACTTTTTTATGACAACAATATATGTACCTTAGACCAATGTCTAGTGTGATGGTTTACATTTTCAAGTTTCATCATCTTTTTTGTCATTTCTTGAGTTTATATACAATTAGATAAGTTGTGTGTGTTATCGACGATGGCCTGTTAAATTGGTCAAAATGGGCTGGTAATATATCCTTCATTAGGGTTCAAGTCTCACTATTGACACAATGTCAAATCCTTCAAGCATAATATAAGCACTTTTCCCAAACCATGTAGTCTCCACGCATGATGAAATGAACCTTGGAGATAGAAGGATTGATATTGATGACATTTAAAATTTAAAAATGTGTTTGTTATTTATGACATTTAAAATTTAAAAATGTGTTTGTTATTTATGACTTCTAAACTTGATTGATAAATTTTACAGGTTCAATGTCACTTTTCAAATGTACAATTATTTTGACATTTTGGTGATTATTTTAGGTATGCTATAGTTTTTCAATGTACAAATTATTTTGCATTTTGATTTTATGTTGCTTTTGATATTTTTGAATCATAAGTAGTGCAACCACAATTTTGATTTTCCTTAATTTAATAAAACAACAATATTTTAATTTCTAGGTCATGACCAAGATTGACACCCAAATGACGTATGAGATATCCTTATTTGTGTGATAATGGATCCCTTTGACAATGATTTGAATATTTAGTTTATAAAGATGTATATAGCTCTATTATTTCTTAATTCAAACTTATAATTTCTAAAGAAAAAGTAAACAATTTTAACAATTAAACATATTCAAACTATATATTACAAATTATGGTTGTAATGTTTTCTATAACATTAACATCCACTTATATATATATTTTTTAACCATAACATTAATCAGCATCGATGTTATAAATGAATGTTATAGGCGTCTTTTTGTTTTGATAATAACATAACACACTAATTTATTTTTTAACTGTAATTGGGAAATCTATATTAAGCAAAAATTGTGATGGATATATGCACTTGAGTTACATCGAGAATTACTAGCTTGCCAAATCTAAATGAGTGAATGTCAAAATGCACAAGAAGAATGTAATTGACTTATTTTGAAAATACTCGAAAGAGCTACATTTCAACATTGTTTACATGAGTAATATTCTCACAAATTGATTATATAACAATAGACAAAAGCAATACACAATTAAACTAGTTTCTAGGTCCAACTTCTTGCCACCGTTGGCTGAGACTCTACAAGAGATTTCTTCTTATTCTTTCCTAATTTTGTCTAGACTTCTTTGTAAGTAGATGGAGTGTTTATTGATTCTTCGAGGCTTGAATTATCTTGAACAAAGGAGTCTTTTTATACTAGAGAATTGGCTACATTAGTTTGATATGCCTAACTTGCCACTAGTTTAGGAGACTTACCATGAGTTATTTGTCCCAAGTCATGTGGGATTAGATATTATGTCTTTAGGCTTTGGGAAACCCATTCTTATTGTTTCTCTTGGTAAATTGGAGTCAGTTGATGAAGGCAGAGGTTTATCCATGAGACTATATGGTGATCCGCAAAGTTATATAGTTGATTCAATGGTTGTGCCCCCTGGAGATGTTTGGTTATCTCATTGACGTTCAATGTAATTTAATTAAGTAGTTGTTAGGTACTAATGACTAAGTTTGATTTAATCTGAGAATGTATCTATGTTGATCAATTATTAAATAAAGGTTAACTAGAAGAGGCTATTTGAGATAGACCTCGATTTGTTATTTATCACTTGGTATAGGAGTGGGTGCTTGAAAGTTTAGTAGATTAGGTATAGGGATAGACTTTGTCTCTCATGGTTTATTAACATACAAAGAGTATTCTGCTTGTCATGTATCAAGAAGTTCCTTTAGGATACAATGGCATGTGAGGTAACTAGTTTTGTGTTGTGGTTTTATTAATACTAATGAAATAGCAAAAAATTAACCCCCGTTTTCTATGCGATCCTTTTATTATCATGACTTATATTCATTCTTTAAGTTCATGTGTTATATCATGGTTATTGTGAGTTGTGTACCAAGCATTCATGCATGTTGCATGTGACATGGATATGCCAAATAAATAAGGCATACAATAGGATTCCCAACGACACATGTAATTGAGTTTGACAACTTTAATATGTGTCATTGTGTCCCTTATTTGAAGGAACACAAGGATCATCATCCTCACCCAACGCATGCGGTTGACTATTAAATACCACTTCTCTTAATCACTTGACTCATTTTTTATAAACAATGGAAATTGTAGAACGTTCTTTCAAATTCTTTCAATGTAATGGATTAACAAAACATTAAGGCATACTTGGTTACATGAATATGCACACATTTATTAGCCTCCGAGTTTCTCCTTCTCTTAGATTTTAATAGTTGTCAAGTTGATCTCAAACTACTGTTCTCTCCCATAACTATAATTTCTTTGTTCTCATAACACTTTAATATTTATTAATTTTATACCTTACTTTTTTATGACAACAATATATGTACCTTAGGTCAATGTCTAGTGTGATGGTTTACATTTTCGGGTTTCATCTTCCTTTTTGTCCTTTGTTGAGTTTATATGCAGATATATAAGTTGTGTGTGTTATCGACAATGGCTTGTTAAATTGGTAAAAATGGGCTTCTAATATATCCTTCATTAGGGTTCAAGTTTCACTATTGACACAATGTAAAATCCTTCAAGCATAATATAAGCATTTTTCCCAAACCATGTAGTCTCCATCCATGATGAAATGAACCTTGGAGCTAGAAGGATTGATATTTATGACATTTAAAATTTTAAAATGTGTTTGTTATTTATGACATCTAAACTTGATTGATAAATTTTAGAAGTTCAATGTCACTTTTCAAATGTAAATTTATTTTCACGTTTTGGTGATTATTTTAGGTTTTCTATCGTTTTTCAATGTACAGATTATTTTTGCATTTTTATTTTATGTTGCTTTTGATATTGTTGAATCATAAGTAGTGCGACCACAATTTTGACTTTCCTTATTTTAATAAAACAAAAATATTTTAATTTCAAGGTCATGACTTAGAATGACACCCAAATGACATATGAGATATCCTTATTTGTGTGATAAGGGATCCCTTTGACAATGATTTGCCTATTTAGTTTACAATGATGTATATACCCCTATTATTTCTTAATTCAAACTTATAATCTCAAATGAAAAAGTAAACAATTTTAACAATTAAACATATTCAAACTATATATCACAAATTACAATTGTAACATGTTTTATAACATTAACACCCACTTCTATTTTTTTTTAACCATAAACCTTAATGGGCATCAATGTTATAAATGATGAGCTAAATGAATTTTATAAGCGTCTTGTTTTTTTTAATAATAACATAACACAATAATTTATTTTTTAACTGTAATTGGGAATCTATATTAAGCAAAAATTGTGATGGATACATGTAGTTGAGTTAGATCGAGAATTGCTAGCTTGCCAAAATTCCGAGGTAGATAGATCTAAATTAGTGGCTCTCAAAATGCCCAAGAATAACGTAATTGACTTATTTTGAAAATACTCTAAAGAGCTACATTTCAACATTTTTTACATGAGTATAACTCCCACAAATTAACTATATAACAATAGACAAAAGCAATACACAATTAAACTAGTTTCTAGGTCTAACTTCTTGCCACCATTGGTTGAGACTCTACATTATATTTCTTCTTATTCTTTCCTAATTTTGTCTAGACTTATTTGTAAGTAGATGGAGTGTTTATTGATTCTTCGAGGCTTGAATTATATTGAACTAAGGAGTATTTTTGTTCTAGAGAACTAGCTACATAAGTTTGATTTGCTTAACTTGCCACTAGTTGAGGGGGCTTACCATGAGTTACTTGTCCCAAGTCTTGTGGGACTAGATCTTAAGTCTTTAGGCTTTGGGAAACCCGTTCTTATTGTTTTTCTTGAGAAATTTGAGTCACTTGAGGCAGACATAGGTTATCCATGAGACTATACAGTGATCTGCAAAGTTATATAGTCGATTGAATGTTTGTGTCCCCCTTGAGATGTTTGGTTATCTCATTGATGTTTAATGTAATGTAATTAATTAGTTTCTAGGTACTAATTACTAACTTTGATTTATTATGATCATGTAGCTATGTTGATCAATTATTAAGTAAAGGTTAGCTAGAAGAGGCTATTTGGGATAAATCTCGATTTGTTATTTATCACTTGGGAAAGGAGTGGGCGCTTGAACGTATAATGGATTAGGTAGAGGGAAAAAATTTGTCTCTTATGGTTTATTATCATACAAAGAGTATTGTCCTTGTGATGTATCAATAATTTCCTTTAGGATACAATGGAATGTGAGGTAACGAGTTTTGTGTTGTGGTATTATTAATACTAATGAAATGGCCAAAGATTAGCCCAAGTGTTGTATGCGATCATTTAATGATCATGGCTTTTATTCACACTTTATTTTCATGTGTTATATCATGGTTATTGTGAGTTGTGTGCGAAGCATTCATGCATGTTGCATGTGACATGGATATGTCAAATAAATAAGGCATACAATAGCATGCCCCATGACATATGTAATTGAGTTTGACAATGTTAATATGTGCCATTGTGTCTATTATCTCAAGGAACACAAGGATCATCATCCTCACCCAACACATGAAGTTGACTATTAAATACCACTTCTCTTAGCCAAATGACTCCTTTTTTATAAACAATGGAAATTGTAGATCGTTCTTTCAAATTCCTTCAAACAAGTAAAAATCAAGTAATGGATTAACAAAACATTAAGGTGTACTTAGTTACATGAATATGCACATTTATTAGCCTCCAAATTTATCTTTCTCTTAGATTTTAATACTTGTCAAGTTGATCTCATACTATCATTCTCTCTCATAAATATAATTGCTTTATTCTCATAATGATGCAGGGTTACCTCCACTTACACCCACAATATGCATATAAAATGCATAATCACAATTGTCTTGCTCGAGGAATATCATTTCCCCTGCCTAGTCAAACCTTCATTCTATTAAGGTTTAAGGCTTCTTCATTAATTCATTATGCGGAAACATGTTATTTGACTACACATAGTGTTACCATTCATTAACCTTTAAGCAGAACTTAATTCAACCTTATTAACCTTGATTAATCCTTAAGCCTCACATAATAACCATACCCGCTCTTAACTTTGGTTAATGCGGACTTAACCCATAAACCTACAACCACACATTATTTCTATTATGCCCCTTTTTAATAGAAATAAACATAAACTTACCTTTCTACCAATCCACGGCCCTTGCACATTTACTGAGGTTTACCTTTATCGGGTTTGTTCTCCACCGTAGATTTCAACCCCATGATTTGATGGTTGATGTCCTTTCCTGATCAATCAAACTTGCGCAACAATCCTCCATCATTAATCTGCACTCAATGGATCCAACGGTCCATGACAATATCGGGTGAGTCACAAGCACAAAGAATACTCGCCCAATAAAGCGGTTTTCTCTCTCCACCCTCGTGCTACGTGTCAATCGATAAGTAGAATCGGGTGACTACTCTCTAATACCACTTACCACTTTTTCTCCACTTGATAACCCGCTTATAATTTTAAATCTGCCTTTCTTCTTGACTAACACCCGAGCTTGTTAAACCCAATGACCGTAGATATTCTACCATCGACGGCTTCTCCGGATTCCTCTTCTGCTACTGCTTAAATCAATCTCCACCATTCATTTCTTGACACCAGTCTATGCGATTTAATCTTGGTCGCTCATTTCCTTCAACCTCGTTCGTTGATCTCCGAGATCCAACGATTCTTGTGCGTTCATTCTTCATCTGTCTCCTCACTTTGACTTTGCGTCATTTCTTCAATGTTTTGTGGTTTCGGGTTTTTCTTTAGGCTTTCGACCTTCTGCTCTTCCACTGCTCACCTCTCTTTGAGCTTAACTCCACGAATTCTCACATCGCTGCCTCTTCAAAGCATTATTCTGAATCTCTAATTGGATTCAATGACCCATTATGATTCCTCCGAATCATTTTCCTCCTCTGTGTAGTTCTATAGAACTCTGCCGGCAACCTTTGTTACAGAATACACAACTTACACGTAACTCAATCATTCAATATTCATTTCACACATCTATACAGTTCTCGAATAAATCTTTGTATATATATAGATATATATATATATATATTATATAATATATATATATTATATATATATATTAATATATATATTAGATTATATATAGATACTATATATAACTGATTACATATCAAGACTCTCTGTCTCTCAGGCCTGATCTTCAATATCAATGGCCTCTGTTTTACAATCTGTCTGTAGGCTTATAGTCACACCCTAGCTAGCACTATCTAACTAGTTAACTATCTACTGTCTAAACATCTAACCCCTGTTTATGCCTTTTAGGCTTACATTTATACCAGAAAGATTCTGTTGAACCAATTTTGGTTTAGATCCTTAATCTACTGAACTAACTCCTAAATGTCCTCTAAGTTCACTTCTAACTCCAGTTAATCCCTAAGAATCCTCTCCAGTTCCTCAAATCATGAAACTACCTTAAGAGTTATAATTGACTTCTAACTCTCTCGTCATTATTAACCACTCATGTTCTCCTTCATTCGAGAGCATTTAAAAACATCCTCACAACATCTAATTAATTCTTATTCTAATCACATAAACATTAATGGTTACATACATAGGAATCCAACTTCCTTGAAAATACAAGACCCCTTATGTCTACTAGAATACAATTAAATTGTTAAGCTGAATGCTCCTGCATCACATAACAATTTAATATTTATTAATTTTATACCTTACTTTTTTATGACAACAATATATGTACCTTAAACCAATGTCTAGTCTGATGGTTTACATTTTCGGGTTTCATCGTCATTTTTGTCATTTGTTGAGTGTATATACAAATAGATAAGTTGTGTGTGTTATCGACAATGGCTTGTTAGAATGGTAAAAATGGGTTGGCAATATTTCCTTCATTAGGGTTCAAGTCTCACTATTGACACAATGTAAAATCCTTCAAGCATAATATGAGCACTTTTCCCAAACCATGTAGTCTCCACGCATGATGAAATGAACCTTGGAACTAGAAGGATTGATATTTATGACATTTAAAATTTTAAAATGTGTTTGTTATTTATGACATCTAAACTTGATTGATAAATTTTACAGGTTCAATGTCACTTTTCAAATGTACAATTATTTTCACATTTAGGTGATTATTTTAGGTTTGTTATCGTTTTTCATTGTATAGTTTATTTTTGCATTTTGATTTTATGTTGCTTTTGATATTATTGAATCATAAGTAGTGCAACCACAATTTTGATTTTCCTTATTTTAATTAAACAACAATATTTTAATTTCAAGGTTATGACTTAGATTGACACCCAAATGACGTATGAGATATCCTTATTTGTGTGATAATGGATCTCTTTGACAATGATTTGACTATTTAGTTTACAAAGATGTATATACTCCTATTATTTCTTAATTCAAACTTATAATCTCCAAAGAAAACTAAACAATTTTAACAATTAAACATATTCAAACTATATATTACATATTTTGGTTGTAACGTTTTTTCTAACATTAACATCCACTTATATAAAAATAAATATATATATTATATATATATAATACCATAAACATTAAGGGCATCAATGTTAAAATGATGAGCCAAAGAGTTATAGGTGTCTTTTTTTTAATAATAGCATAACACACTAATTTATTTTACAACTGTAATTGCGAAATCTATATTAAGCAAAAATTGTGATGGATACATGCAGTTGAGATACATCGAGAATCAATAGCTTGACAAAATTCTAAGGAAGATAGATCTAAATCAATGACTCTCAAAATGACCAAGAAGAACGTAATTGACTTATTTTGAAAATACTCGAAAGAGCAACATTTCAACATTTTTACCTGAGTAATATTCTCACAAATTGATTATATAACAATAGACAAAAGCAATACACAATTAAACTAGTTTCTAGGTCTAACTTCTTGCCACCATTGGCTGAGACTCTGCAAGAGATTTCTTCTTATTCTTTCCTAATTTTGTCTAGACTTCTTTGTAAGTAGATGGAGTGTTTATAGATTCTTGGAGGCTTGAATTGTCTTGAACTAAGGACTATTTTTGTCTAAAGAATTGGCTACATTAGTTTGATTTGCCTAAATTGCCACTAGTTGAGGGGTCTTACCATGAGTTGAATGTCCCAAGTCATGTGGGACTAGATCTTATGTCTTTAGGCTTTGGGAAACCTGTTCTTATTGTTTTTCTTGAGAAATTGGAGTCACTTGAGGCACAAAAAGGTTTATCCATGAGACTATATGGTGATCGCAAATTTATATAGTTGATTCAATAGTTGTGCCCTGCTAGAGATGTTTGGTTATCTCATTGATGTTCAATGTAAAGTAATTAAGTAGTTTCCATGTACTAATGACTAAGTTTGATTTAATCTGAGCATGTGGCTATGTTGATCAATTATTAAGTAAAGGTTAACTAGAAGAGGCTATTTGAGATAGATCTCGATTTGTTGTTTATCACATGGTAAAGGAGTGGGTGCTTGAAAGTTTAGTGGATTAGGTAGTGGGAAAAACTTTGTCTGTCATGGTTTAATAACATACAAAGAGTATTGTCCTTGTGATGTATCAAGAAGTTCCTTTAGGATACAATGGCATGTGAGGTAACTAGTTTTGTGTTATGGTTTTATTAATACTAATGAAATCGCCAAATATTAGTTGAAGTGATGTATGTGATCCTTTAATGATCACGGATTCTATTCATGCTTTATGTTAATGTGTTATATGATGGTTATTGTGAGTTGTGTATGAAGCATTCATGCATGTTTCATGTGACATGGATATGCCAAATAAATAAGGCATACAATAGGATACCCAACGACATATGTAATTGAGTTTGACAATGTTAATATGTGCCATTATGTCCCTTATTTCAACGAACACAAGGATCATCATCCTCACCCAACGCATGAGGTTGACTATTAAATACCACTTCTCTTAGTCAATTGACTCCTTTTTTATAAACAATGGAAATTGTAGATCATTCTTTCAAATTCCTTCAAACGAGTAAAAATCAAGTAATTGATTAACAAAACATTAAGGTGTACTTGGTTACATGAATATGCACATTTATTAACCTCCGAGTTTCTCTTTCTCTTCGATTTTAATACTTGTCAAGTTGATATCATACTAACATTATCTCTCATAACTATAACTGCTTTTTTCTCATAACACTTTAATATTTATTAATTTTATACGTTACTCTTTTATAACAACAATATATGTACCTTAGACCAATGTCTAGTGTGATGGTTTACATTTTCGGGTTTCATCGTCTTTTTTGTCATTTGTTGAGTTTATATATAGATAGATAAGTTATGTGTGTTATTGAAAATGGCTTGTTAAATTGGTCAAAATGGGTTGGTAATATATCCTTCATTAGGGTTCAAGTCTCACAATTGACACAATGTAAAATCCTTCAAGCATAATATAAACATTTTTTCCAAACCATGTAGTCTCCACGCATGATATAATGAACCTTGGAGCTAGAAGCATTGATATTTATGACATTTAAAATTTTAAAATGTGTTTGTTATTTATGACATCTAAACTTGATTGATAAATCTTACATGTTCATTGTTACTTTTCAAATGTACAATTATTTTCACATTTTGGTGATTCTTTTAGGTTTGCTATCATTTTTCAATGTACATATTATTTTTGCATTTTGAATTTATTTTGCTTTTTATATTGTTGAATCATAAATAGTGCAACCGTAATTTTGATTTTCCTTATTTTAATAAAACAACAATATTTTAATTTCAAGGTCATGACTAAGATTGCCACCCAAATGACGTATGAGATATACTTATTTGTCTGATAAGGGATCCCTTTGCCAATGATTTAACTATTTAGTTTACAAAGATGTATATACCCCTATTATTTCTCAATTCAAAGTTATAATCTCTAAAGAAAAAGTAAACAATTTTAATAATTAAACATATTCAAACTATATATTACAAAGTACATTTGTAACATTTTTATAACATTAACAACCACTTATATATATATTTTTTAACCATAAACATTAATGGGCATCAATGTTATAAATGATGAGCTAAATGAATGTTATCGAGGTTATTTTTTAGTAATAGAAATACACAATAATTTATTTTTTAACTGTAATTGGGAAATATATATTAAGCAAAAATTGTGATGGATACATTCAGTTGAGTTACATCGAGAATTGCTAGCTTGCCAAAATTCCGAGCTAGATAAATCTAAATCAGTGACTGTCAAAATGCCCAAAAAGAACGTATTTGACTTATTTTCAAAATACTCGAAAGAGCTAAATTTCAACATTTTTTACATGAGTAAGATTCTCACAAATTGATTCAATAAAATTAAACTAGTTTCTAGGTCTAACTTATTGCCACCATTGGCTAAGATTCTACAAAATATTTTTTCTTATTTTTCCTAATTTAGTCTAGACTTCTTTGTAAGTAGATGGAGTGTTTATTGATTCTTCGAGGCTTGAATTATCTTGAACTAAGGAGTCTTTTTGTTCTAGAGAATTGGCTGCATTTATTTGATCTACCTAAGTTACCACTTGTTGAGGGTACTTTCCCAAGTCATGTGGGACTAGCTCTTATGTATTTAGGCTTTGGGAAACCCATTCTTATTGTTTTTCTTGAAAATTGGAGTCACTTGAGGCAGGCAGAGGTTTATCCATGAGAATATATGGTGATCCGCAAAGTTATATAGTTGATTCAATGGTTGTGTCCCCCTGGAGATGTTTGGTTACCTCATTGATGTTCAATGTAATGTAATTTAAGTAGATGCTAGGTACTAATAACTAAGTTTGATTTAATCTGAGCATGTAGCTATGTTGATCGATTATTGAGTAAATGTTATTTAGAAGAGGCTATTTGAGATAGATCTTGATTTGTTATTTATCACTTGGTAAAGGAGTGGGTGCTTGAAATTTTAGTGGATTAGTTAGAGGAGCAAACTTTGTCTATTAGGGTTTATTAGCATACAAGGAGTATTGTCCTTGTGATGTATCAAGAAGTTCCTTTAGGATATAATGGCATGTAAGGTAACTAGTTTTGTTTTGTAGTTTTATTAATACTAATGAAATGGCCAAATATTAGCCCCAGTGTTGTGTTCGATCCTTTAATGATCATGGTTTCTATTCATACTTTATGTTCATGTGTTATATCATGGTTATTGTGAGTTGTTTAGGAAACATTTAGCTTGTTGCATTTGACATGGATATGCCAAATAACTAAGGCATACAATAGCATGCCCAACGGCATATGTAATTGAGTTTGCAATGTTAATATGTGCCATTATGTCCCTTATTTCAAGGAACACAAGGATCACCATCCTCACCCAATGCATCAGGTTGACTATTAAATACCACTTCTCTTAATCATTTGACTCCTTTTTTATAAACAATGGAAATTGTAGATCGTTCTTTCAAATTCCTTCAAACAAGTAAAAATCATGTAATGGATTAACAAAACATTAAGGTGTACTTGGTTACATGAATATGCACATTTGTTAGCCTCGGAGTTTCTCCTTCTCTTAGATTTTAATACTTGTCAAGTTGATCTCATACTATCATTCTCTCTCATAACTATAATTTCTTTGTTCTCATAACGCTTTAATATTTATTAATTTTATACCTTACTTTTTTATGACAACAATATATGTACCTTAGACCAATGTCTAGTGAGATGGTTTACATTGTCGGGTCTCATTGTCTTTTTTGTCATTTGTAGAGTTTATATACAAATAGATAAGCTGTGTGTGTTATCGACAATGGCTTTTTAAATTGGTAAGAATGGGTTGGTAATATATCCTTCATTAAGGTTCAAGTCCCACTATTGACACATTGTAAAATCCTTCAAGTATAATATAAGAATTTTTCCCAAACCATGTAGTCTCCATGCATGATGAAATGAACCTTGGAGCTAGAAGGATTGATATTTTTGACATTTAAATTTTAAAAACGTGTTTTTTATTTATGACATCTAAACTTGATTGATAAATTTTACAGGTTCAATGTCACTTTTCAAATGTAAAATTATTTTCACATTTTGGTGATTATTTTAGGTTTGCTATCGTTTTTCAATGTACAGATTATTTTTGCATTTTTATTTATGTTGCTTTTGATATTGTTGCATCATAAGTAGTGCAACCACAATTTTGACTTTCCTTATTTTAATAAAACAAAAATATTTTAATTTCAAGGTCATGACTTAGAATGACACCCAAATGACGTATGAGATATCCTTATTTGTGTGATAAGGGATCCCTTTGACAATGATTTGACTATTTAGTTTACAAATATGTATATACTCCTATTATTTCTTAATTCAAACTTATAATATCCAAAGAGAAAGTAAACAATTTTAACAATTAAACATATTCAAACTATAAATTACAAATTATAATTGTAACATTTTTTATAACATTAACATCCACTTCTATTTTTTTTATAACCATAAACATTAATGGGCATCAATGTTATAAATGATGAGCTAAATGAATTTTATAAGCGTCTTGTTCTTTTCTTAAATAATAGCATAACACAATAATTTATTTTTTAAATGTAATTGGGAAATCTATATTAAGCAAAAATTGTGATGGATACATGCAGTTGAGTTAGATCGAGAATTACTAGCTTGCCAAAATTCCGAGGTAGATAGATCTAGATCAGTGGCTCTCAAAATGCCCAAGAAGAATGTAATTGACTTATTTTGAAAATACTCTAAAGAGCTACATTTCAACATTTTTTACATGAGTATGATTCTCACAAATTGATTATATAACAATATACAAAAGCAATACACAATTAAACTAGTTTCTAGATCTAACTTCTTGCCACCATTGGCTCAGACTCTATAATAGATTTCTTCTTATTCTTTCCTAATTTTGTCTGGACTTCTTTGTAAGTAGATGGATTGTTTATTGATTCTTCGAGGCTTGAATTATATTGAACTAAGGAGTCTTTTTGTTCTAGAGAACTAGCTACATTAGTTTGATCTGCCTAACTTGCCACTAGTTGAGGGGTCTTACCATGAGTTACTTGTCCTAAGTCTTGTGGGACTAGATCTTAAGTCTTTAGGCTTTGGGAAACCCGTTCTTATTGTTTTTCCTGAGAAATTTGTTTCACTTGAGGCAGACATAGGTTTATCCATGAGACTATACGGTGATCCGCAAAGTTATATAGTTGATTGAATGGTTGTGTCCCATTGGAAATGTTTGGTTATCTCATTGATGTTCAATGTAATGTACTTAAGTAGTTTCTAGGTACTAATGACTAAATTTGATTTAATCTGATCATGTAGCTAGGTTGATCAATTATTAAGTAAAGGTTAACTAGAAGAGGCTATTTGGGATAGATCTCAATTTGTTATTTATCACTTGGGAAAGGAGTGGGTGCTTGAACGTATAATGGATTAGGTAGAGGGACAAACTTTGTCTCTCATGGTTTATTAACATACAAAGAGTATTGTCCTTGTGATGTATCAATAATTTCCTTTAGGATACAATGGAATGTGAGGTAACTATTTTTGTGTTGTGGTATTATTAATACTAATGAAATGGCCAAAGATTAGCCCAAGTGTGGTATGCGATCATTTAATGATTATGGCTTCTATTCATGCTTTATTTTCATGTGTTATATCATGGTTATTGTGAGTTGTGTACGAAGCATTCATGCATGTTGCATGTGACATGGATATGCCAAATAATTAAGGCATACAATAGGATGCCCAACGACATATGTAATTGAGTTTGAGAATGTTAATATGTGCCATTGTGTCCATTATCTCAAGGAACACAAGGATCATCATCCTCACCCAACGCGTGAAGTTGACTATTAAATACCACTTCTCTTAGTCAATTGGCTCCTTTTTTATAAACAATGGAAATTGTAGATCGTTCTTTCACATTCCTTCAAACAAGTAAAATTCAAGTAATGGATTAACAAAACAATAAGGTGTACTTAGTTACATGAATATGCACATTTATTAGCCTCCAAATTTCTCTTTCTCTTAGATTTTAATACTTGTCAAGTTGATCTCATACTATCATTCTCCCTCATAAATACAATTGCTTTGTTCTCATAACAATTTAATATTTATTAATTTTATACCTTACTTTTTTATGACAGCACTATATGTACCTTAGACCAATGTCTATTTTGATGGTTTACATTTTCGGGTTTCATCGTCTTTTTTGTCATTTGTTGAGTTTATATACAAATAGATAAGTTGTGTGTGTTATCGAAAATGGCCTATTAAATTGGTAAAACTGGGTTGGTAATATATCCTTCATTAGGGTTCAAGTCTCACTATTGACACAATGTAAAATCCTTCGAGCATAATATAAGCACTTTTCCCAAACCATGTAGTCTCCACGCATGATGAAATGAACCTTGGAGCTAGAAGGATTGATATTTATGACATTTAAAATTTTAAAATGTGCTTGTTATTTATGACAACTAAACTTGATTGATAAATTTTACAGGTTCAATGTCACTTTTCAAATGTACAATTATTTTCACATTTTGGTGATTATTTAAGGTTTGTTATCGTTTTTCAATGTATAGATTATTTTTGCATTTTGATTTTATATTGCTGTTGATATTATTGAATCATAAGTAGTGCAACCACAATTTTGATTTTCCTTATTTTAATTAAACAACAATATTTTAATTTCAAGGTCATGACTCAGATTGACACCCAAATGATGTATGAGATATCATTATTTGTGTGATAATGGATCCCTTTGACAATGATTTGACTATTTAGTTTACAAAGATGTATATACCCCTATTATTTCTTAATTCAAACTTATAATCTCCTAAGAAAAAGTAAACAATTTTAACAATTAGACATATTTAAACTCTATATTACAAATTATAGTTGTAACATTTTTTATAACATTAGCATCCACTTATATTTTTTTTAACCATAATCATTAATGGGCATCAATGTTATAAATGATGAGCTAAATGAATGTTATATGCATCTTTTCTTTTAATAATAACATAACAAAATAATTTATTTTTTTAACTATAATTGGGAAATCTATTTATTAAAGACTTTGATGTTCATGCACTTGAGTCAACATCGAGAATTCACTAGCTTTGCCAAAATTCAGACACATTAGATCTAATCAGTGACTGGTCTCAAATGCTCAAGAAGACTTAATTTGACTTATGTTGTATGAAAGTAAAACTTTGTGAAAGAGCATACATGCAACATTTTTTTTACATAGACAGTACTTTTTCACACATTGATTATTACAAACAATAGGGACAAAAGAAAATACAATTAACCTGTTTTCTAATATCTAAACTTTCTTTCCACCTTAGCTTTGAAGACTCTACAACATTCTTTTAATTTTCCTAATTTTGTCTAGACTTCTTTGTAAGTAGATGGAGTGTTTATTGATTCTTG
>APFE030581111.1:74863-93198 GCA_000404065.3 Pinus taeda
TTTTAATTGTAATTGCAAATCTATATTAAGCAAAAATTGTGATGGATACATGCAGTTGAGATACATCGAGAATCACTAGCTTGCCAAAATTCTAAGATAGATCTAAATCAATGACTGTCAAAATGCCCAAGAAGAATGTAATTGACTTATTTTGAAAATACTCGAAAGAGAAACATTTCAACATTTTTTACATGAGTAATATTCTCACAAATTAATTATATAACAATAGACAAAAGCAATACAAAATTAAACTAGTTTCTAGGTCTAACTTCTTGCCACCATTGGCTGGGACTCTCCAAGATACTACTTCTTATTCTTTCCTAATTTTGGTCTAGACTTCTTTGTAAGTCGATGGAGTGTTTATTGATTCTTTGAGGCTTGAATTGTCTTGAACGAAGGACTCTTTTTGTTCTAGAGAATTGGCTACATTAGTTTGATTTGCCTAACTTGCCACTAGTTCAGGGGACTTACCATGAGTTGCATGTCCCAAGTCATGTGGGACTAGATATTATGTCTTAATGCTTTGGGAAATTCGTTCTTATTGTTTTTCTTGAGAAATTGGAGTCACTTGAGGCAGACAAAGTTTTATCCATGAGACTATATGGTGATCGCAAATTTATATAGTTGATTCAATAGTTGTGCCCCCTTGGAGATGTTTGGTTATCTCATTGATGTTTAATGTAATGTAATTAAGTAGTTTCCAGGTACTAATGACTAATTTTGATTTAATCTGAGCATGTAGCTATGTTAATCAATTATTAAGTAAAGGTTAACTAGAAGAGGCTATTTGAGATAGGTCTTGATTTGTTATTTATCACTTGGTAAAAGAGTGGGTGCTTGAAAGTTTAGTGGATTAGGTAGAGGGACAAACTTTGTCTATGATGGTTTATTAGCATACAAAGAGTATTGTCCTTGTGATGTATAAAGAAGTTCCTTTAGGATACAATGACATGTGAGGTAACTAGTTTTGTGTTGTGGTTTTATTAATACTAATGAAATGGCTAAAGATTAGCCGAAGTGATGTATGCGATACTTTAATGATCATGGATTCTATTCATGCTTTATGTTCATGTGTTATATCACGGTTATTGTGAGTTGTGTACGGAGCATTCATTCATGTTTCATGTGACATGGACATACCAAATAAATAAGGCATACAATAGGAGTCCCAACGACATATGTAATTGAGTTTGACAATGTTAATATGTGCCATTGTGTCCCTTATTTCAAGGAACACAAGGATCATCATCCTCACCAAATGCATGAGGTTGACTATTAAATACCACTTCTCTTAGTCAATTGACTCCTTTTTTATAAACAATGGAAATTGTAGATCATTCTTTCAAATTCCTTCAAACGAGTAAAAATCAAGTAATGGATTAACAAAACATTAAGGTGTATTTGGTTACATGAATACGCACATTTATTAGCCTCCGAGTTTCTCTTTCTCTTAGATTTTAATAGTTGTCAAGTTGATATCATACTCTCATTCTCTCTCATAACCATAACTGCTTTTTTCTCATAACACTTTAATATTTATTAATTTTATACCTTACCTTTTTATAACAACAATATATGTACCTTAGACCAATGTTTAATGTGATGGTTTACATTTTCAGGTTTCATTGTCTTTTTTTTTCACTTGTTGAGTTTATGTATAGATAGATAAGTTGTGTGTTATCGAAAATGGCTTGTTAAATTGGTCAAAATGGGCTGGTAATATATCCTTCATTAGGGTTCAAGTCTCACAATTGACACAATGTAAAATCCTTCAAGCATAATATAAATATTTTTTTCCAAACCATGTAGTCTCCACACATGATGAAATGAAACTTGGAGCTAGAAGGGTTGATATTTATGACATTTAAAATTTAAAAATTTCTTTGTTATTTATGACATCTAAACTTGATTGATAAATTTTATGTGTTCAATGTTACTTTTCAAATGTACAATTATTTTCACATTTTGGTGATAATTTTAGGTTTGCTATCGCTTTTCAATGTACATATTATTTTTGCATTTTGAATTTATTTTGCTTTTGATATTGTTGAATCATAAGTAGTGCAACCGTAATTTTGATTTTCCTTATTTTAATAAAACAACAATATTTTAATTTCAAGGTCATGACTCAGATTGACACCCAAATGACGTATGAGATATCCTTATTTGTGTGATATGGGATCCCTTTGACAATGATTTGACTATTTAGTTTACAAAGATGTATATACCCCTATTATTTCTTAATTCAAACTTGTAATCTTCAAAGCAAAAGTAAGCAATTTTAACAATTAAACGTATTCAAACTATATATTACAAATTTCATTTGTACACGGGGGCTTCACTTAGTGAATCTCTGACATATCACGTGCGTCCGTGGCATATTAAACAATACCCTTAAGTTGACTCCATATTGGAAGATCCTTCTAAAAATCACATTATTTAACCCCGTACCAATATGAACCCAACACACCTTCCCAATTTAAAAAACCCCTACTTTCACTAGATATTGTAGGTATCGATTTTTTCATTAACATTTTTTATACCCCTTTATATTTTTTCATTAACTTTGAGATCCATTTTTTTATTATATATTTTCCAATATAAAAATCCTTTACCTCCTATATATCCCCCAATACATTATGTCAATTTTTACTTAATATATATCCCCCAATATGAACCCACGTGGCATGGTATTGCTCCCCCGGTAAATCCCCCGTGCATTTGTGACATTTTTATAATATTAACATCCACTTATATTTTTTTTTAACCATAAACATTAATGGGCATCAATGTTATAAATGATGAGCTAAATGAATGTTATAGGCATTTTTTTTTTAGTAATAGCATAACACAATAATTTATTTTTTAACTGTAATTGGGAAATATATATTAAGCAAAAATTGTGATGGATACATGCAGTTTACTTACATCGAGAATTGCTAACTTGCCAAAATTCCGAGCTAGATAGATCTAAATGAGTGGGTGCCAAAATGCCCAAGAAGAAAGTAATGGACTTATTTTGAAAATACTTGAAAGAGCTACATTTCAACATTTTTTACATGAGTAAGATTCTCACAAATTGATTATATAACAATAGACAAAAACAATAGACAATTAAAGTAGTTTCTACGTCTAACTTATTGCCACTATTGGCTCAGATTCTATAAAAGATTTTTTTCTTATTCTTTCCTAATTTTGTCTAGACTTCTTTGTAAGTAGATGGAGTGTTTATTGATTCTTCGAGGCTTGAATTATCTTGAACTAAGGAGTCTTTTTGTTCTAGAGAATTGGTTGCATTAATTTGATCTGCCTAACTTGCCACTAGTTGAGGGGACTTACCATGAGTTACTTGTCCCAAGTCACGTGGCACTAGATCTTATGTCTTTAGGCTTTTGGAAACCCATTCTTATTATTTTTCTTGAAAATTGGAGTCACTTGAGGCAGACAGAGGTTTATCCATGACACTATATGGTGATCCGCAAAGTTATATAGTTGATTCAATGGTTGTGTCCCCCTGGAGATGTTTGGTTATCTCGTTGATGTTCAATGTAATGTAATTAAGTAGTTGTTAGGTACTAACAACTAAGTTTGATTTAATCTGAGCATGTAGCTATGTTGATCAATTATTAAGTAAAGGTTAACTAGAAGAGGCTATTTGAGATAGATCTTGATTTGTTATTTATCACTTGGTAAAGGAGTGGGTGCTTGAAAGTTTAGTGAATATGCATGGCATGTGGTAGTGCAGTTGAACCAATTTATGACAATCTTAGAGTCCCGAAATATATGTAGCTGTGTGCAATTTTTGGAAGTAGCGAAATGTAACAGATGGCGGAGAGTCATGAGTTCAGCGTAATTGTTAGTGCCATCTCCCAACCCTAGGCTGATATGGTAAAAATGTAATTTAGATATGTGAAGTATGATTCCTTTGCTGCAACCCTGTTCTTGAGCTGCACCATTGAAATAGGCCTAGAGTTTTTCTCTATCTATGATTTCTGGTGTAATGTGCCTTGTTCGGGCTACCTGTGTCTCCTCTGAGATTTCAAGGTAGCTCTTACAAATCTTTGGAATAATCTGAGCCCAAACAATTTGTTTCCCTTGAAAAATAATACTGTTTCTGCAAATCCAAATGTGCTAGGACATTATGAGAGGCAAGTTTCGAGATTTCAGGGGTGTCGTAATGTCCCACCAGTTGTACCAAGCCATATTCGTGTCATCCCTGGTCCATGAATAAGCTATCTTAAGAATCTGAAGGACTTGTGCCCAGACATGTTGAGAAGTTGGACAAGTAAGGAAAAGGTGATTGGTAGTTTCCTCCTCTTCTTTGCAGAGAACACACCATGTAGGACCCGGGAATGCCCGTTTCCTTAGGTTTGTTCCAGTTGGAATTTTGTCCACAATGATGTTCCACATTAGTAATTGAGAACCTGGAGGATCATGTAGCTTCTAGATATTCTGCCACCAGCTTTTTAGTAATTCAGGTTTATGTCTAGCATGGATTGTTATATATCCATCCTTTGGGGAATAGGTCCCATTTTGTGTTAGTCCCCAGAGCAACTCATCCGGCTCATCCCTTAATCTCACATGAAATTCTGATAAGGCCCTCAAATAGGTCCCCCACTCCAAGTGCCACCGAGCAGGGATATCTAATGCCGTCCTTGATAACCAATATTATTGATATACAAATGTGTTTTGGGGGTTCCCTGTATGTGTTATGTTGTAGATATCCTTTTGGTTCAAGTTAGAAATCAGGTCCGGTGGGAGAAGGTGGGAGTTCTCGTATCCAATCCATGGGTCTATCCCAATACGAGCATACCCTCCATTATCAATCATCCATGTGAGTCCCCTTCTAATAGTGGGGAGGGTATTTAACACTGCCCTCCCGATGACAGAAATACCCTTTGTGTTCCAAGATGGTAGTCTTAGCCAATCCTGCATTGTGATTGGCCAGATGTATTTGTATATGATCACTTCTAACCAAAGGCTCCTTTGCTTCAGGAGTAGCCATCCCAGTTTGGCTGCAAGATCTTGGGTGAAGGCAGATAAATTTTTTAAGCCCACCAACCCCACTTTTTGGGGATAGAAATGCTGCTCCATTTGACCCAAGCATATAGTTTCCCCTCTTTATTCCCCTTCCATAAGAAATTGCAGCATATTCTCTGAACCCTTAGTATAATTCCTTGTGGGATCCAGGCCAGGCACATCCAATAAACCGGTGTAGCTTCGAGGATAGTTTTGATAAGCACCAATCTGCCAGCCCTGGATAGTAGTCCATGGCTTCATATATTTAATATTCTTTCTATCTTTGCAATCAACCGAGTCCATTTTGCTATTTTGTATCCATATGATTTTATCATAAATCCGAGGTACTTCAATCCATCCTCCATGGACTGAATTTGAAAAGGGAAGTTTTGGAGTACACCTTGATAGGGAGATGGTGGATTTAACCTGATTAATCTCCATCCCTGTGGCAGAGTTGAATAACCTCAGTATCCCTGTGAAGGTGTTGATGTCTTGTATGCCCCCATCCAAAAATATCAGGATGTCATCAATAAAGAGGAGATGAGTTAATGTGCATTGGTCTATTATCTTGAGACCCATTAGTCTCCCCGCACTCTTCTCCGAGGCAATCTTTTTGTTGAGTCCTTCCATGACCAATAGGAATAGTAGGGGGGATAGGGGACATCCTTGTCTAAGTTCTCTCTCAGCCCAGAAGGAGTGGGAGGCAGATCCATTGATTAAAATTGCAAAGGAAACAGAAGTAATACAACACATGATCCATCGGATGAAATTTGGTGGGAAGCCCAGATGAGTGAGTAACATCTAGAGATATAGCCAGTTGACATAGTCAAATGCCTTTGAGAGATCAATTTTCAGCATCAATCCTTTGAGTTTCTTCAGCTTGATAGAGTGGAGGGCCTCCTGTGCCCTACCAATGGCTTCATGAATTTGACGGTTTTGTAAAAAGGCAAACTATTCGGGGAGATATGATTCGACATGATAGGTTTGATACGATTAGCTATGATCTTCGCTATGATTTTATAGAGGTGGTTGTAGAGGGATATAGGTTAGAAATCATTAAAGGATAGAGGAGAGTCCAGTTTGGGGATGAGGGCTATGAATTTGGAGTTTATTGGCTGATGCATTTTGGCTAGGATACAACTTTCTTCGACTACATCAAGAAGTTCAGGTCCAATGATGTCAAAGAAGGTGAGGTAGAACTCCACTGGACATCCATCCGGCCTTGGGCTTTTATCCCTTTTGAACCATTTCAGAGCGCTCTCCAGTTCCCCCAAAGAGATTGGTTTATTGAGATCCTCCAGCAAGTCTGGGTCCACGAATCAGGGAAAGTACCTTGTGATGCAGATGATATCAGCCAGTGTAGCACCTGGAGGGGATTTGAACAACAGATTGAAATGAGCAATGCCCAACTGAGTCAGCTGTAGATGAGTTTTTGCTGTCGATCCCTAATCCAAGGGCATCTGGCAAATATTGTTGCTGGCTTTTCTTCCATTGGCAAAATTGTGGAAGAATTTAGTGTTGTCATCCCCATCTAGTAACTAAATGGCCCGACTTTTGAGTCCCCAAGTTTCTTCTCGGGCCAATAGGATCTTAGTTCTCTAGGCTTCCAACTCCACTAGTTGTAATTTTGACTCGATGGAGTTGAAGCCATTGCCATGTTCATCCGTTAGTCAGGCTATTTGGTTTTCTAAGGCAGATAGGGCAAGTTCCTCCCTAGCTTTTTTCCTTTTGGCCCAATCAATAGATAGTCGCTTGAGATTGTACAAGTTATTGCAGAATCCTACAACTTTCCTCTTCTCATTTAAAAGGGCATGGGATTTCTAGTAGTCCAAGACCATCTTGAGGTAGTCTAGTTCCTTTAACCAGGACGAATTGAACTTGAAGGGGGCTCTTTGTTTGGTTAAGGTACCTTCCAATTCCAAATATATAGGTGAATGGTCAAATATGCCACCTGAACCCACCCATTGTCTATAGTTTGTGAGGGTAACCAAAAGGTCTTCATGGATGAGATATTGATCAAGTCTTCTCCCCAGGGCTACCTCACTAGTCCTTCTATTATGCAAAGTAGGCATCTTCTTATTCATAGGAATGTCAATAAGGCCATGCTGATCCAACAAAGAGCTCAGCTAATCCGAGAGTGGATCGAGTTGCGAGTGATGACCCCAGGATTATTCTTGTCCAATGGAGAAGTTGAGGTCACCCCCCAATATGGTTGAGGGAGTGATCATCGGGTTATCCAGAAACTGCTGCCAGAAATCTAGTCTATTTTGATAGGGGGCGTATATGTTTATTATATGAATCTATTTGCCCAATTTAGATGAAAAGAGATCCATACCAAGAAAACCTTGACCTCCCCATGAAGAAATCACCCTGATGGTTCGAGGGTTGATCCTAAGGGCAAGTCCCCCAGATTGCCCTGTAGTGTCCAGGGCTTGAAAGTGCCACCTAGGCATGATTCCCAGAAGGGCTTTAACGATTAGATCGGAAGACCCCAGGGTCTCATGTAGGAAAATAATATAACAGGGCTCGCTATTCAAGAGACTCTTGAGGGCCAATTTTTTAGGGGGGCTGGCCAGGTCCCTACAGTTGAAGGAGAGCCATTTCATTGGGGAACCTTAGCAAGGGTGTTTGCTGCTCTAAGCACCCAACCAATGGTTTTTTGTTGACCCTGGGCAACATCGTCCCCTACAATGGCTTTGGCAATTTTAGATCGTCGCCCTCTCGTACGCTTATGGTTAGAAAGGTAGGGTGTGATACCCAGGCCCAATGCATCGAGGTTGGTTTGCCATATGGGGCGGAGATTGTAGACATGAGATCCCGAAGGAGTAGGTGCAAATGGCGATTGGGACCCGTCCAATCCAGATATAATTGATGGGGTGGTGGAGAAAATAGGTAATAGAGCCTCAATCGAACATGAAATGGGAGAAGTGATTAAACATGGGGAGGACGCAGATGCAGCCATAGAGAAAAATAAATTATTAAAATGCAGAGCAGAGGAATAGGGAGGGACAGTCAATACTCGATGAAGGAGTTGCTTCCGCCGCAGACTGGTATCTAGTCATAGGAGGGGATGGAGGCGGCATCTGGGAGTTACTGGATGTTTGAACAATGTTCCCAGCATCATCCTTTGGGCGATCCAGATCTGAGGGTAACACGTCCACCATTAGTTCTTTAGATTGTCTATGCTTCAAACCCTTAGTAGTCACTGAATTAGTAGGAATGAATAGAGGACAATCTTTGTAGAGATGTATGACCTTATGGCAATGTCTGCACTGGAATGGCACACCTTCATAGTCAAGGTTTTGCCTATGCGTGAAGTGATGCTAGTGTAGGGTGATCTTGTCCTCCAGCCCTGCCCGAGTGTCCAAGTGTACCAAAATTTGAGCCATGGTCATGATCCCTGTCAATTCAAAGATTGATCATGATCCAGGTAGGTGCCAAGTGCATTCCCAATTCACTTGAAGATGGTATGGGTCCAGTATTGTAGTGGAAGGCCCGACAAATGAACCTAGATTGGTCCTGCGCCTAGCTATTCCATCTCAGGATCAAACAATGGATCCCATTGCTTCAACAACACAGGTGCAAGTTCTATGTGCCAGAACTTGGATAGGATCCAATTCGTGTATTCCTCCCGGTGGAATCGTAGGGCAAACCATCCCCTCTCCAGAACACGGATAATGGGCAGGTCTTTTAGTAAGTATCCCTAGATTTCCTTTGTCCAGCGCCTAAGCCTCTCAATAGTGTAGTTCCATCCACGGACACAGCCAACTAGGACCTTCTTGGCAGTGTCGTCCACTTCTCCCAACGGGAGATCTTCACCTAGAGCGAGATTTATATCTCTATCTCTAGCCTTAAGACACCGACCTTTTTTGTGATTTTCTGTACTTCAGATAATCCTTGAGTAGTCTGTGGATGCCTTGGTTCACTGTTTGAGGGGTGGATGGAGTGGATTTAGGGGTAGGGATCGGGGAGCTGAAACATCTCGAGAGGATGGGCGTGCTAGGGTTAGGGTTAGATCCGCCAAGGTTTAAAGGGTTGTGAGGGAGAGGAGGGTTTGTATAGGGTATGGTTCTAGAAAGAGGAGTACCCAAGAAGGACGAAAAGCCAGGTGGGGCAAAGACGTGGGGGAGTTGGGGGAGGGGCGCATCAAAGGAGGGCGAGGATTATAGACAAGAGCCTAACAGGTTCAGGGTGGCCGGGGATAGAGGGGGCAGTCCAACCCAGGAACATCAGTAGCAAAAGGTCCCGAACCCGGCACGACGTGTTGGAGAGACTTGTTTACCTCGTGGGGATGAGGGTCCACCGATATATCCACCCTGTCTATATACTCGGAATTGATAGTAAATGGAGTAATGACTGTGAGGGAAACATGAGTCTTAGCAACTATGAACATCGGGTAAACCGCGAAGTAGGGGGTAGCGACGGAGCCGTTCCGGTGAGCCTTGAGGGCTTAGTCCAGGTTGTTAGTTGTCATGCGTCAGGGTTTCAGAACCACCATGGGATCCATAAGCTAAATGAATGTTATAGGCGTCCTTTTCTTAATAATAGCATAACACGGTAATTTATTTTTTAAATGTAATTGGGAAATCTATATTAAGCAAAAATTGTGATGGATACATGCAGTTGAGTTACATCGAGAATTACTAGCTTGCCAAAATTCTAAGGAAGATTGATCTACATGAGTGACTATCAAAATGCACAAGAAGAACGTAGTTGACTTATTTTGAAAATACTCGAAAGAGCTACATTAAACATTGTTTACATTAGTAATATTATCACAAATTAATTATATAGCAATAGACAGAAGCAATACATAATTAAACTAGCTTCTAGGTCTAACTTCTTGCCACTGTTGGCTGAGACTCCACAAGAGATTTCTTCTTATTCTTTCCTAATTTTGTCTAGACTTCTTTGTAAGTAGATGGAGTGTTTATTAATTCTTCAAGGCTTGAATTATCTTGAACAAAGGAGTCTTTTTATTCTAGAGAATTGGCTACATTAGTTTGATATGCCTAACTTGCCACTAGTTGAGGAGACTTACCATGAGTTATTTGTCCCAAGTCATGTGGGACTAGATATTATGTCTTTAGGATTTGGGAAATCCATTCTTATTGTTTTTCTTGATAAATTGGAGACACTTGAGGTAGACAGAGGTTTATCCATGAGACTATATGGTGATCCGCAAAGTTATATAGTTGATTCAAGGGTTGTGTCCCCATGGAGATGTTTGGTTATCTCATTGATGTTCAATGTAATTTAATTGAGTAGTTGTTAGGTACTAATGACTTAGTTTGATTTAATCTGAGAATGTAGCTATCTTGATCAATTATTAAGTAAAGGTTAACTAGAAAAGGCTATTTGAGATAGATATCGATTTGTTATTTATCACTTGGTATAGGATTGGGTGCTTGAAAGTTTAGTAGATTAGGTAGAGGGACAAACTTTGTCTCTCATGGTTTATTAACATACAAAGAGTATTATGCTTGTCATGCATCAAGAAGTTCCTTTAGGATACAATGGCATGTGAGGTAACTAGTTTTGTGTTGTGGTTTTATTAATACTAATGAAATGGCCAAAGATTGCCCCAATTTTCTATGCGATCCTTTAATTATCATGACTTATATTCATTATTTATGTTCATGTGTTATATCATTGTTATTGTGAGTTGTGTACCAAGCATTCATGCATGTTGCATGTGACATGGATATGCCAAATAAATAAGGCATACAATAGGATGCCCAACGACATATGTAATTGAGTTTGACAATTTTAATATGTGCCATTGTGTCCCTTATTTGAAGGAACACAAGGATCATCATCCTCATCCAACACATGCGGTTGACTATTAAATACCACTTCTCTTAATCACTTGACTCCTTTTTTATAAACAATGGAAATTGTAGATCGTTCTTTCAAATTCCTTGAAACAAGTAAAAATAATGTAATGGATTAACAAAACATTAAGGTGTACTTGGTTACATGAATATGCACATTTCTGAGCCTCCGAGTTTCTCTTTCTCTTAGATTTTAATAGTTGTCAAGTTGTTCTCAAACTAACATTCTCTCCCATAGCTATAATTTCTTTGTTCTCATAACACTTTAATAAAGATGTATATACTCCTATTATTTCCTAATTCAAACTTATAATCTCCAAAGAAAAAGTAAACAATTTTAACAATTAAACATATTCAAACTATATATTACAAATTACAGTTGTAACATTTTTTATAACATTAACATCCACTTCTATATTTTTTTTAACCTTAAACATTAATGGGCATCAATGTTATAAATGATGAGCTAAATGAATGTTATAGGCGTCTTGTTTTTTTTTAATAATAGCATAACACAATAATTTATTTTTTAACTATAATTGGGAAATCTATATTAAGCAAAAATTATGATTGATACATGTAGTTGAGTTAGATTGATAATTACTAGCTTGCTAAAATTCCGAAGCAGATAGGTCTAAATCAGTGACTGTCAAAATGCCTAAGAAGAACGTAATTGACTTATTTTGAAAATACTCTAAAGAGCTACATTTCAACATTTTTTACATGAGTACGATTCTCACAAATTGATTATATAACAAAGACAAAAGCAATACACAATTAAACTAGTTTCTAGGTCTACTCTTGCTACCATTGGCTAAGACTCTACAATAGATTTCTTCTTATTCTTTCTTATTTTTGTCTAGACTTCTTTGTAAGTAGATGGAGTTTTTATTGATTCTTCAAGGCTTGAATTATATTGAACTAAGGAGTTTTTTTGTTCTAGAGAACTAGCTACATTAGTTTGATCTGCCTAACTTTCCACTAGTTGAGGGGACTTACCATGAGTTACTTGTCTCAAGTCTTGCGGGACTAGATCTTAAGTATTTAGGATTTGGGAAACCCGTTCTTATTGTTTTTCTTGAGAAATTGGAGTCACTTGAGGCAGACATAGGTTTATCCATGAGACTATACAATGATCCCAAAGATATATAGTTGATTGAATGGTTGTGTCCCCCTGGAGATGTTTGGTTATCTCATTGATGTTCAATGTAATGCAATTAAGTAGTTTCTAGGTACTAATGACTAAGTTTTATTTAATTTGATCATGTAGCTATGTTGATCAATTATTAAGTAAAGGTTAACTAGAAGAGGCTATTTTGGATAGATCTTGATTTGTTACTTATCACTTGGGCAAGGAGTGGGTGCTTGAACGTATAATGGATTAGGTTGAGGTACAAACTTTGTATCTCATGGTTTATTGGCATACAAAAAGTATTGTCCTTGTGATATATCAATAATTTCCTTTAGGATACAATGGAATGTGAGGTAACTAGTTTTGTATTGTGGTTTTATTAATACTAATGAAATGGCCAAAGATTAGCCGAAGCGTTGTATATGATCATTTAATGATCATGGCTTCTATTCATGCTTTATTTTCATGTGTTATATCATGGTTATTGTGAGTTGTGTACGAAGCATTCATGCATGTTGCATGTGACATGGATATGCCAGATAAATAAGGCATACAATAGGATGCCCAACGACATATGTAATTGAGTTTGACAATGTTAATATGTGCCATTGTGTCCCTTATCTCAAGGAACACAAGGATCATCATCCTCACCCAATGCATGAGGTTGACTATTAAATACCTCTTCTCTTAGTAAATTGACTCCTTTTTTATAAACAATGGAAATTGTAGATCGTTCTTTCAAATTCCTTCAAACAAGTAAAAATCAAGTAATGGATTAACAAAACATTAAGGTGTAATTGGTATTAGACAATAGAGAGATAGTAAAGAGATCCATTAAACACAACACCAAACACAATATGTCTTATTGATCTCACGAACATTACATATATAGGAATACACGATCTTTCTAGATCCGAGAATAGTGGATCTAGATTACTAAAAATAACTAGTACACCTATTAACCTATGAACTCACACAATACAACTTAGGACAACTTGAAAGACATGGAAGCATTACTTCCAACACCCTCCCATAATGCTTACATGTAGAAAATATAAAAAAACCGATATTATAACAAAAAATAAATCTTCTTCAAATTTGTCTGATATGGTCATCATCAACACCCACATCCACTCTGGAATCTTGCAAACGCTGCTCTTTCACCACCACATCTTCGAGCTGTCAGTTGACCTCCATTTAAAATGTAACTACCTCTAACCATCATTGATGATCCTTGCATAATTGACGCTTCTCAACATCCCGGAGTGCAACAGGTCAGTTTCGATACCGAACCATCCTATGGAACTGCCACCATCTGTGAATCCACGACCCTCCGCAACCTTCATCAGTTATCTAAGATAGCATTCTAGACACAGAATGTCTTCAGCAGAAAATTATACAACTTGACCTTATAAAATAACCCGTATTGACGCTATTGGAGCACGATGGGTCACACCAGCTTGACCTTATTAAGAACTACTTGTGACTAATGCTCTTGGAGCATGACCAGTCACATTAGTCTATTGAATAATTGGCATGTTATTTGTGGTTCTGCACCATTTGATTTTTACCAACAATTTTTTTTAATATATACCAACTAATCATCACAACTTTATTTCACACACCATAAAAAAATTTTCACCATAAAAAATTTACCATAAAAAAAACTTTAATCTTTAATCCCTTATGTCTCCTTAAACCATGCACACATTAGCCTTTGCTTACGGATGGGATTCCTTTGATAAGATCAAACCTTTAAAGTAAACAAATGCACCATAATGTGAATACAATATTTAATTATTCCATTAGCTCTGATGCCCACTGAACTTGTGAACTTCATTGTAGCAGCCATCTGAGATGAGAGCGTTTACATTCTGAGAAACCTCCATGTACTCGGCATCACCCAAAAGATCTATTTTGAAACAAAAATGGTGATAAATACACATTGTTTGACTTGCAGAGAACCATTCTGTAAGCGGTGCAAGGATGACCAATAACAGATACGTCGCCATTCAACTTCTAGCAATGCGGTTGGTCCATATTAGGAGAAGCTCAGGAAGCTACCACATAACCCTCAACACTGAAATTTATCAAAAAGGTAGATCTATATATCTATCTACACATAGGAACAATCACACTAAATTTTCATGCACACATATAAGTTACAACTAATATAATTATAAAGCAATAAAACTCAGGACTCTCTCACATCTCCTTGGCTCTCCCTGGAGGGAGTCAAGCCAAAACTGGCTCTGATACCATATTAGATAATAGACAGATAATAAAGAGATCCATTAAACACAACACCAAACACAGTATGTCTTATTGATCTCACGAACATTACATATATAGGAATACATGATCTTTCTAGATCCAGGAATGGTGGATCTAGATTACTAAAAATAGCTAGTACACTTATTAACCTAGGAACTCAAACAATACAACTCAGGACAACTTGGAAGACATGGAAGCATTACTTCCAACACTTGGTTACATGAATATGCACATTTATTAGCCTTCGAGTTTCTCTTTCTCTTAGATTTTAATACTTGTCAAGTTGATCTCATACTATCATTCTCTCTCATAAATATAATTGCTTTGTTCTCATAACAGTTTAATATTTATTGATGAAATTTAGCAATCATTTAATTAGGTAAACGCATAGGCAGATGAAGTCTCGAATGAGCTTAGCTCTCTGTAACCTAGGACTGCTTTTCGGTGCCCTCCCGATGGCTTCCCTTAGATAACATGGATGTTTGGATGCCAGGGCTCCCTCATCTCTCCTGCTCCAATGGAGGCGTCGGTCTAAGGTCCTGAGGCTCTCTCTTTTCGCGACATGGTCACTGGTTGCTCGATGGAACAAGAGTCATTCTTCACCATGCTGGCTTCAAGCATTGCCTTTCACTCCTCTAGAACAAGCCCTGAAGCTAGGGACAAACAACAAGAGAAAGGGAAAAATGTAGAGGCTCTTCTTGCCAAAGGCACCACCTCTGCAAATCCTTCAGATACGGAAGCAAACACCATAGAGAGTCTGCTGCAAAAGGAAAGAATGAAATCAAGGAACAAACGCAACCCAAAAGCCAAAAAAATCATGGATTTGGAAATCTAGGACCTGAGGGTAGCTGTTTACAGAGATTATATGCAAGAACATGCAGTAATCTGCAAATTCATGGGCATTTGGCCCACAGAGAAAGCTCTGAACTGTTGGATACAAGCCAAATGGAAACCAAAAGGAGAAATCAAACTCAACCGGGTTCGAAGGGGTTGTTTACAATTATTTTCGACATCTTAGAAGACAAAGATAGGATATTCGAGGGAGGAACCTACTTCTTCAACTCAACAGGCCTGTATATGAGATTATGGAAAGAAAAATTCACTCCCGAGAAAGAGGAATTCACAAGAGTCCCGGTCTTGTTCACCTTTATTCCCCACCAACTGATTATTAGGCCCCTTCTGTCATCAAAGGCATTGGAGACCAATTAGGGGAGTATATAAAAAATTCAGAGGGCACCCGAAGCGGACACTATGTCTCTTATGCTAGAATATATGTTTACATTGATGTCTCTAGATCCCTTCCAGAAGCCATAAAATTGATATTTAGGGATGAATTTTGGCTCTAGAGCATTGATTATGAACACATTCCCTTCTGGTGTAGGAAGTGCCATGAGCATGGACACCTCTTTAGGGGGTGTCTGCAAAACAAAATGCCTCAAACATTGAGCAGCAGGAAAAAAGATAGCGAGGGCTTCACCAAAGTAAACAAAAGGAATAAAAACAACAGGAAAACCAACACAAATAGGGAACAACAAAAGGAAGCCAACTTGAACCAATTTGAGGCTTTGAATAATTCACAAGGACAACCACTATTGAGCAACCCAAGAGAGGATGAGGCCATAGATGATAAGAAAAGCGCATCAAACTAGAGGCATGAGGACAACCACTTGGATCACAACAACAAGGAAGATGAGAACTCACAGGAAGACATAGACATGGAGCAAGTATTGGTGGATGCAAACTCGGACGAAAGTGCAATAGAAGAAGCATTGGAAGGAGTCGATGTTAGGTCCCTATAATACTAGTGATTCCCCCATTACTATTTTCATTGTAGCCATTATTGTTATTATTGTGCCCCTATTGTACCCATATTGTTATTAGTTCGCCCCATAAAATCCCACTATTGTTATTGTTGTGCCCTTATATTATTATTGTTATGTCGGCTTTGATTATATTGTGGCCCCATAGACTCCTATATATAGAAAGGAGGTTTATTCATTTGAATCACACAAGAATTGTTTATTTGTGTAATGTAAAGGAGGTTTCCCCCTTGAAGAGGTTGATTTATTTTTTCTATCTCTTTGTGAGCTGGTTCATAACATTTGGTATAAGAGCTTTGGATTCTAGGGTTTCGTTGCTCCAAACAGGTCATCGCGGCATTTTCGCTATAAATTTTTTCTGTGACATTTCAAAAGCTAAAAAACAACCCATTTGAGTTGAAATCTCGATGATCCTCAAGTTTGAATTTCAGATCTTGTCTCGCTATATTTTCGGAGATATGATCTAAGGACGTTAGGGTTTTTGTAGGCTCCTGAATTACATCCCAAACAGGTGACCTAGGGAAAATCATCATAACTTTCTCTTTGAGTATCAGATTGAAATTTCGTAAGAAGTTACAGAAAGAGGATGGACTTTAGTTTTCTGTGCATCATTTTTAGGTCCGAAGGTTGAAACAATGACACGTGGCACTTCGTGCAAGTTCGCTCTACTGAAAAAGTGTATAATCAGGTCATCTTGGGAGATTTGGAATATCTCTTTCTTGGAGAATCCAATTTCGATCAGACTGGTGGTGTTGGAAACAGGACTCATAGGGCTACCATATTTCGTAATTTCAAACTTGAGAGATCTGAAATTTTAGAGATACATCAGATTCTATATCAAGCTCATACAAAGTGAAAAAAGTTGTGTAGTTTTTTAAAAATTTTGCATAAGTTTGGTTTGAAAAATTAGTTTGAAAGAATTCAAAGGGAATAATGAAGCATAATTATCATTAATTGATGCCCCGAAGAAAGAAAATGGAAACACCTAGTAAGCAACCTGAAAACTCTAGCATGGCTCATGAAGAAGACGAAGAAATGCAACATGATATATCAAAATTACGAGACCAAGTGCAACAAAATTCACTCTCACAAAAAGTAAAAAAAGCTAAGATGGATGGTGTAAAAAAAGGCATGGAAGCTAAGATGGATGGCATGGAAGATAAGATGGATGGTTTAAATAAAGGCATGGAATATAAGATGGATGGTTTAAAGAAAGGTGTGGAAGCTAAGATGGAAAGCAAAATGGAAGATTTGAAGAGAGATTTGACAAAGTTGCTACAAGAAATGTTTACTAATGGTGAAAGGGTAGCTCATGATGAGAACAAAATAAATGTTAATCATGATCTCATAGACTCTAATGTTGGATTGAAGACCCACCATGTTCCAAATATTGATATGAGGAGGCTTGATGGCAAGGATCCCGTAACATGGATACTACAGATGGAAATATATTTCGATCTCCATAATGTGCAAAACACACAAAAGGTACTCATTGCAACTTTATATTTGGAACCAAATCAGTTTGTATGGTATCGATGACTTTTCTCTCGTAAACAAATTGTCACTTGGGAAATTTTTACGGAAGAAATGATAGCACATTATGAGGATACAAAAAGAAACACTTTTTTTTAGCCAATTGATAAGTCTCAAACAAAAGGGTTCAATAATGGAGCACATTGAGGAGTTCCAAAAATTGAACATAAGGGTAAAAGATATTCCAAATGAGCATAGGATTGATGTGTTCATAGGGTCTTTAAAGGATAATATCCAACATGATGTTTTCCTTTGGGAACCTGATTCATTAGAGAAGGCATTCAGGTTAGCAAGAAAAATGGAAAGCAAAATTATGGGCAACCAAGAAGCATACCACTCACAACTATAAAGATGGAAGTGTTGTCCCTAGTCTTCCACACCCTATAAGGTTGACACCACAACAATTGGAAGAAAAAAGAGCAAAAGGGCTTTGTTACAGTTGTGATAGCAAATACACTAAAGGTCATAAGTGTGCTGAGAAGAAATTATTCTACATAGATTGTGAAGAGGAAGAAGAAAAGGAGCAAGAAAGGTCAAAAGAAGAGGATAACTCCAGGAACAAAGCCTAGATGAAGAAAAAATGAACCCGACGATATCTAGTAATGCATTGGTGGGAATTACCACTCCTCAAACCATCAAGATAGAAGGACAAATCAAGAAGAAAAAGGTAATAGTGTTGATTGATTCAGGAAGTACCCACAATTTTATTCATTGTAAGGTAGC